>CM042994.1:15577403-15782116 GCA_023678885.1 Pogostemon cablin | reverse complement strand
AGAAAATGAGCATAATGATGAATAAAATATGCATCATGATCAAGAAAATATGCATCATGACGAAGCTCATGATGAAGAAAATATATATCATGATGATGAAAATGAGCATCAAGATGAATAAAATATCCATCATGATGAAGAAAATGAGAATAATGACGTAGGAATTGAGCATCATGATGAAGAAAATGAGTATCATGACGAAGAAAATATGAATCATTATGAAAAAAATATGCATCATCATTAAGAAAATGAGCATGATGATGAAGAAAATATGTGTCATGATGAAGAAAATGAGCATCATGATGAAGAAATTGTGCATCATGATGCAGAAAATGTGCATCATAATGAAGGAAATGAGCATCATGATGAAGGAAATGAGCATCATGCTAAAGTAAATATGCATCATGATGAGTGTATCATGATGAAGAAAATATGCATAATGATGAAGAAAATATGCATAATGATTAATAAAATGTGCATAATGATGAAGAAAATGAGAATCTTGATGAAGAAAATATGCATCATGATGAAGAAAATGAGCATCATATTGTAGAGAATGAGCATCATGATAAGGAAATGAGCATCATGATGAAGAAAATTATCATCATGATAAATAAAATTTGCATCATGATGAAGAAAATGAGCATCACGATGAAGAAAATGAGCATCATGATGAAGAAAATATGCATCATGATGAATGAAATGAGCATAATGGTGAAGAAAATATGCATCATGATGAAGAAAATATGCATCATGATGAAGAAAATGAGCATCATGATGTAGAAAATGAGCATCACGATGAAGAAAATGAGCATCACGATGATGGAAATGAGCATCACGAAGAAAGAAATGAGCACCACGATGAAGAAAATATACATCATGATGAAGAAAGTGAGCTTCATGATGAAGAAAATATGCATCATTATGAAGGAAATGTGCATCATGATAAAGGAAATTAACATCATGATGAAGAAAATGAGCATAACGCTGAAGAAAATGAGCAACATGTTGAAGAAAATATGCATCATGTTGAAGAAAATATGCATCATGATGAAGAAAATATGCATCATGATGAAGAAAATATGCATCGTCATGAAAAAAGAGCAACATGATGAAGAAAATATGCTTCATGATGAAGAAAATATGCATCGTCATGAAGAAAATAAGCATCATGATGAAGGAAATGTGCATCATGATGATGAAAATGAACATCATGATTAAGAAAATATACTTCATGATGAAGAAAATGAGCATGATGATGAAGAAAATATGCATCATGAGTAAGAAAATGAGCATCATGATGAAAAAAATATGCATCATGATGAATAAAATATGCATCGTCATGAAGAAAATGAGCATCATGATGAAGAAAATATGCGTCATAATGAAGAAAATGAGCATCATGTTGAAAAAATTGAGCATCATGATGTAGAAATCATGATGAAGAAAATGAGCATTATGATGAAGGAAATAAGCATCATGATTAATTAAATGAGCATCATGATGAAGAAAATATGCATCATGATGAAGAAAATGAGCATCATGATTAAGAAAATACGCATCATGATGAAGGAAATGAGTATCATTATGAAGGAAATGATGCTCATGATGAAGAAAATATGCATCATATTGAAGAAAATATACATCATAATAAAGGAAATAAACATCATGATGAAGGAAATGAGCACCATGATGAAGAAAATTAGCATCATGATGAAGAAAATACGCATTATGATGAAGAAAATGAGCATCATGATGAGCAGAATATGCATCTTGATGAAGAAAATGAGCATCATGATGAAGTAAATGAGCATCATGTTGAAGAAAATGTGCATCATGATGAAGAAAATATCCATCATGATGAAGAAAATGAGCATAATGACGAAGAAAATATGCATCATAATGAGGAAAATGAGCATCATGATGAAGATAATGAGCATCATGATGATGAAAATGAACATCATGATTAAAAAAATATACTTCATGATGAAGAAAATGAGCATGATGATGAAGAAAATATGCATCATGTGTAAGAAAATGAGCATCATGATGATGAAAATATGCATCATGATGAAGAAAATATGCATCATGATGAATAAAATATGCATCGTCATGAAGAAAATGAGCATCATGATGAAGAAATTATGCGTCATAATGAAGAAATGAGCATCATGATGTAGAAATCATGTTGAAGAAAATGAGCATTATGATGAAAGAAATGAGCATCATGGTGAAGAAAATATGCATCATGATGAAGAAAATGAGCATCATGATGAAGAAAATACACATCATGATGAAGGAAATGAGCATCATTATGAAGGAAATGAGCATCATGAAGAAGAAAATGTGCTTCACGATGAAGAAAATGTGCATCATGATGAAGAAAATATGCATCATGTTGATGAAAATATGCATCAAGATGAAAAAAGTATGCTTCATGATGAAAAAATGAGCATGATGATGAAAAATTATGCATCATGATCAAGAAAATATGTATCATGATAAAGCTCATGATTAAGAAAATATATATCATGATGATGAAAATGAGCATCATTATGTATAAAATATGCATCATGATGAAGAAAATGAGCATAACGATGAAGGTAATGAGCATCATGTGATGAAAATGAGCTTCATGATGATGAAAATGTGCATCACGAAGAAGAAAATGAGCATCATGATGTAGAGAATGATCACCGTGATGAAGAAAATATAAATCATGATGAAGGAAATGAGCATCACGATGTAGAGAATGAGCACGATGATGAAGAAAATATAAATCATGTTGATGGAAATGAGCTTCATGATTAAGGGAATGAGCACCATGATGAAGAAAATTAGCATCATGCTGAAGAGAATATGCATCATGATGAAGAAAATGAGCATCATGATGAAGAAAATGAGCATAATGATGAATAAAATATGCATCATGATCAAGAAAATATGCATCATGACGAAGCTCATGATGAAGAAAATATATATCATGATGATGAAAATGAGCATCAAGATGAATAAAATATCCATCATGATGAAGAAAATGAGAATCATGACGTAGGAATTGAGCATCATGATGAAGAAAATGAGTATCATGACGAAGAAAATATGAATCATTATGAAAAAAATATGCATCATCATTAAGAAAATGAGCATGATGATGAAGAAAATATGTATCATGATGAAGAAAATGAGCATCATGATGAAGAAATTGTGCATCATGATGCAGAAAATGTGCATCATAATGAAGGAAATGAGCATCATGATGAAGGAAATGAGCATCATGCTAAAGTAAATATGCACCATGATGAGTGTATCATGATGAAGAAAATATGCATAATGATGAAGAAAATATGCATAATGATTAATAAAATATGCATAATGATGAAGAAAATGAGAATCTTGATGAAGAAAATATGCATCATGATGAAGAAAATGAGCATCATATTGTAGAGAATGAGCATCATGATAAGGAAATGAGCATCATGATGAAGAAAATTATCATCATGATAAATAAAATTTGCATCATGATGAAGAAAATGAGCATCACGATGAAGAAAATGAGCATCATGATGAAGAAAATATGCATCATGATGAATGAAATGATCATAATGGTGAAGAAAATATGCATCATGATGAAGAAAATATGCATCATGATGAAGAAAATGAGCATCATGATGTAGAAAATGAGCATCACGATGAAGAAAATGAGCATCACGATGATGGAAATGAGCATCACGAAGAAAGAAATGAGCACCACGATGAAGAAAATATACATCATGATGAAGAAAGTGAGCTTCATGATGAAGAAAATATGCATCATTATGAAGGAAATGTGCATCATGATAAAGGAAATTAACATCATGATGAAGAAAATGAGCATAACGCTGAAGAAAATGAGCAACATGTTGAAGAAAATATGCATCATGTTGAAGAAAACATGCATCATGATGAAGAAAATATGCATCATGATGAAGAAAATATGCATCGTCATGAAAAAAAGAGCAACATGATGAAGAAAATATGCTTCATGATGAAGAAAATATGCATCGTCATGAAGAAAATAAGCATCATGATGAAGGAAATGTGCATCATGATGATGAAAATGAACATCATGATTAAGAAAATATACTTCATGATGAAGAAAATGAGCATGATGATGAAGAAAATATGCATCATGAGTAAGAAAATGAGCATCATGATGAGAAAAATATGCATCATGATGAATAAAATATGCATCGTCATGAAGAAAATGAGCATCATGATGAAGAAAATATGCGTCATAATGAAGAAAATGAGCATCATGTTGAAAAAATTGACCATCATGATGTAGAAATCACGATGAAGAAAATGAGCATTATGATGAAGGAAATAAGCATCATGATTAATTAAATGAGCATCATGATGAAGAAAATATGCATCATGATGAAGAAAATGAGCATCATGATTAAGAAAATACGCATCATGATGAAGGAAATGAGCATCATTATGAAGGAAATGATGCTCATTATGAAGAAAATATGCATCATATTGAAGAAAATATACATCATAATAAAGGAAATAAACTTCATGATGAAGGAAATGAGCACCATGATGAAGAAAATTAGCATCATGATGAAGAAAATACGCATTATGATGAAGAAAATGAGCATCATGATGAGCAGAATATGCATCTTGATGAAGAAAATGAGCATCATGATGAAGGAAATGAGCATCATGTTGAAGAAAATGTGCATCATGATGAAGAAAATATCCATCATGATGAAGAAAATGAGCATAATGACGAAGAAAATATGCATCATAATGAGGAAAATGAGCATCATGATGAAGATAATGAGCATCATGATAAAGAAAATATGTATCATGATCAAGAAAATATGCTTCATGATGAATCTCATGATGAAGAAAATATATATCATGATGGTGAAAATGAGCATCATGATGAATAAAATACGCATCATGATAAAGAAAATGAAAATCATGATGAAGAAAATAAGCATTATGATATAGAAAATATGCATCATCATTAAGAAAACGAGCATGACGATGAAGAAAATATGCATCATGATGAAGAAATTGTGCTTCATGATGCAAAAAATGTGCATCATAATGAAGGAACTGAGCATCGTGCTAAAGTAAATATGCATCATGATGAAGAAAAATATGCATCATGATGAGAGCATCATGATGAAGAAAATATACATCATGATGAAGAAAATGAGCATCATGATGAAGAAAATATGCATAATGATGAAGAAAATGAGCATCATGATGAAGAAAATGAGAATCTTGATTTAGAAAATATGCTTCATGAAGAAGAAAATGAGCATCATAATGAAGAGAATGAGCATCATGATGAAGAAAATATGCATCATGATGAAGGAAATGAGCATCATGATAAGGAAATGAGCATCGTGATGAAGAAAATTAGCATCACGATGAATAAAATATGCATCATGATGACAAAAATGAGCATCACGATGAATAAAATGAGCATCATGATGAAGAAAATATGCATCATGATGAAGGAAATGAGCATAATGATGATGGAAATATGCTTCATGATGAAGAAAATATGCATCATGATGAAGAAAATGAGCATCATAATGTAGAAAATGAGCATCACGATGAAGAAAATTAGCATCACGATGAAGGAAATGAGCATCACGTTGAAGAAAATATACATCATGATGAAGAAAATTAGCATCATGTTGAAGAAAATATGTTTCATTATGAAGGAAATGTGCATCATGATAAAGGAAATTAACATCATGATGAAGAAAATGAGAATAACGCTGAAGAAAATGAGCAACATGTTGAATTAAATATGCATCATGTTGAAGAAAACATGCATCATGATGAAGAAAACATGCATCATGATGAAGAAAATATGCATTGTCATTAAGAAAATGAGAAACATGATGAATAAAATATGTGTTATGATGAAAAAAATATGCATCGTCATGAAGAAAATAAGCATCATGATGAAGGAAATGAGCATCATGATGATGAAAATGAACATCATGATTAAAAAAATATACTTCATGATGAAGAAAATGAGCATGATGATGAAGAAAATATGCATCATGAGTAAGAAAATAAGCATCATGTTGATGAAAATATGCATCATGATGAAGAAAATATGCATCATGATGAATGAAATATGCATCGTCGTGAAGAAAATGAGCATCATGATGAAGAAATTATGCGTCATAATGAAGAAATGAGCATCATGATGTAGAAATCATGTTGAAGAAAATGAGCATTATGATGAAAGAAATGAGCATCATGGTGAAGAAAATATGCATCATGATGAAGAAAATGAGCATCATGATGAAGAAAATACGCATCATGATGAAGGAAATGAGCATCATTATGAAGGAAATGAGCATCATGACGAAGAAAATGTGCTTCACGATGAAGAAAATGTGCATCATGATGAAGAAAATATGCATCATGTTGATGAAAATATGCATCAAGATGAAAAAAGTATGCTTCATGATGAAAAAATGAGCATGATGATGAAAAATTATGCATCATGATCAAGAAAATATGTATCATGATAAAGCTCATGATTAAGAAAATATATATCATGATGATGAAAATGAGCATCATTATGAATAAAATATGCATCATGATGAAGAAAATGAGCATAACGATGAAGGTAATGAGCATCATGTGATGAAAATGAGCTTCATGATGAAGAAAATGTGCATCACGATGAAGAAAATGAGCATCATGATGTAGAGAATGATCACCGTGTTGAAGAAAATATAAATCATGATGAAGGAAATGAGCATCACGATGTAGAGAATGAGCACCATGATGAAGAAAATATAAATCATGTTGATGGAAATGAGCTTCATGATGAAGGGAATGAGCACCATGATGAAGAAAATTAGCGTCATGCTGAAGAAAATGAGCATCATGATGAAGAAAATGAGCATCATGCTGAAGAGAATATGTATCATGATGAAGAAAACGAGCATCATGATGAATAAAATATCCATCATGATGAAGAAAATGAGCATAATGATGAATAAAATATGCATCATGATCAAGAAAATATGCATCATGACGAAGCTCATGATGAAGAAAATATATATCATGATGATGAAAATGAGCATCAAGATGAATAAAATATCCATCATGATGAAGAAAATGAGAATCATGTCGTAGGAATTGAGCATCATGATGAAGAAAATGAGTATCATGACGAAGAAAATATGAATCATTATGAAAAAAATATGCATCATCATTAAGAAAATGAGCATGATGATGAAGAAAATATGTATCATGATGAAGAAAATGAGCATCATGATGAATAAATTGTGCATCATGATGCAGAAAATGTGCATCATAATGAAGGAAATGAGCATCATGATGAAGGAAATGAGCATCATGCTAAAGTAAATATGCATCATGATGAGTGTATCATGATGAAGAAAATATGCATAATGATGAAGAAAATATGCATAATGATTAATAAAATGTGCATAATGATGAAGAAAATGAGAATATTGATGAAGAAAATATGCATCATGATGAAGAAAATGAGCATCATATTGTAGAGAATGAGCATCATGATAAGGAAATGAGCATCATGATGAAGAAAATTATCATCATGATAAATAAAATTTGCATCATGATGAAGAAAATGAGCATCACGATGAAGAAAATGAGCATCATGATGAAGAAAATATGCATCATGATGAATGAAATGAGCATAATGGTGAAGAAAATATGCATCATGATGAAGAAAATATGCATCATGATGAAGAAAATGAGCATCATGATGTAGAAAATGAGCATCACGATGAAGAAAATGAGCATCACGATGATGGAAATGAGCATCACGAAGAAAGAAATGAGCACCACGATGAAGAAAATATACATCATGATGAAGAAAATGAGCATCATGATGAAGAAAATATGCATCATTATGAAGGAAATGTGCATCATGATAAAGGAAATTAACATCATGATGAAGAAAATGAGAATAACGCTGAAGAAAATGAGCAACATGTTGAAGAAAATATGCATCATGTTGAAGAAAACATGCATCATGATGAAGAAAATATGCATCATGATGAAGAAAATATGCATCGTCATGAAAAAAAGAGCAACATGATGAATAAAATATGCTTCATGATGAAGAAAATATGCATCTTCATGAAGAAAATAAGCATCATGATGAAGGAAATGTGCATCATGATGATGAAAATGAACATCATGATTAAGAAAATATACTTCATGATGAAGAAAATGAGCATGATGATGAAGAAAATATGCATCATGAGTAAGAAAATGAGCATCATGATGAGAAAAATATGCATCATGATGAATAAAATATGCATCGTCATGAAGAAAATGAGCATCATGATGAAGAAAATATGCGTCATAATGAAGAAAATGAGCATCATGTTGAAAAAATTGAGCATCATGATGTAGAAATCATGATGAAGAAAATGAACATTATGATGAAGGAAATAAGCATCATGATTAATTAAATGAGCATCATGATGAAGAAAATATGCATCATGATGAAGAAAATGAGCATCATGATTAAGAAAATACGCACCATGATGAAGGAAATGAGCATCATTATGAAGGAAATGATGCTCATGATGAAGAAAATATGCATCATATTGAAGAAAATATACATCATAATAAAGGAAATAAACATCATGATGAAGGAAATGAGCACCATGATGAAGAAAATTAGCATCACGATGAAGAAAATACGCATTATGATGAAGAAAATGAGCATCATGATGAGCAGAATATGCATCTTGATGAAGAAAATGAGCATCATGATGAAGGAAATGAGCATCATGTTGAAGAAAATGTGCATCATGATGAAGAAAATATCCATCATGATGAAGAAAATGAGCATAATGACGAAGAAAATATGCATCATAATGAGGAAAATGAGCATCATGATGAAGATAATGAGCATCATGATAAAGAAAATATGTATCATGATCAAGAAAATATGCTTCATGATGAATCTCATGATGAAGAAAATATATATCATGATGGTGAAAATGAGCATCATGATGAATAAAATACGCATCATCATAAAGAAAATGAACATCATGATGAAGAAAATAAGCATTATGATATAGAAAATATGCATCATCATTAAGAAAACAAGCATGACGATGAAGAAAATATGCATCATGATGAAGAAATTGTGCTTCATGATGCAAAAAATGTGCATCATAATGAAGGAACTGAGCATCGTGCTAAAGTAAATATGCATCATGATGAAGAAAAATATGCATCATGATGAGAGCATCATGATGAAGAAAATATACATCAT
This sequence comes from Pogostemon cablin, assembly GCA_023678885.1. Classification (NCBI taxonomy): domain Eukaryota; kingdom Viridiplantae; phylum Streptophyta; class Magnoliopsida; order Lamiales; family Lamiaceae; genus Pogostemon; species Pogostemon cablin. The sequence goes on along the minus strand of CM042994.1, from coordinate 15,772,797 downwards.
GATGAAGAAAATGAGCATCATGATGAAGAAAATATGCATAATGATGAAGAAAATGAGCATCATGATGAAGAAAATGAGAATCTTGATTTAGAAAATATGCTTCATGAAGAAGAAAATGAGCATCATAATGAAGAGAATGAGCATCATGATGAAGAAAATATGCATCATGATGAAGGAAATGAGCATCATGATAAGGAAATGAGCATCGCGATGAAGAAAATTAGCATCACGATGAATAAAATATGCATCATGATGACAAAAATGAGCATCACGATGAATAAAATGAGCATCATGATGAAGAAAATATGCATCATGATGAAGGAAATGAGCATCATAATGTAGAAAATGAGCATCACGATGAAGAAAATTAGCATCACGATGAAGGAAATGAGCATCACGTTGAAGAAAATATACATCATGATGAAGAAAATTAGCATCATGTTGAAGAAAATATGTTTCATTATGAAGGAAATGTGCATCATGATAAAGGAAATTAACATCATGATGAAGAAAATGAGCATAACGGTGAAGAAAATGAGTAACATGTTGAATTAAATATGCATCATGTTGAAGAAAACATGCATCATGATGAAGAAAACATGCATCATGATGAAGAAAATATGCATTGTCATTAAGAAAATGAGCAACATGATGAATAAAATGTGTTATGATGAAGAAAATATGCATCGTCATGAAGAAAGTAAGCATCATGATGAAGGAAATGAGCATCATGATGATGAAAATGAACATCATGATTAAAAAATATACTTCATGATGAAGAAAATGAGCATGATGATGAAGAAAATATGCATCATGAGTAAGAAAATGAGCATCATGATGATGAAAATATGCATCATGATGAAGAAAATATGCATCATGATGAAGAAAATGAGCATCATGATGTAGAAAATGAGCATCACGATGAAGAAAATGAGCATCACGATGATGGAAATGAGCATCACGAAGAAAGAAATGAGCACCACGATGAAGAAAATATACATCATGATGAAGAAAATGAGCATCATGATGAAGAAAATATGCATCATTATGAAGGAAATGTGCATCATGATAAAGGAAATTAACATCATGATGAAGAAAATGAGAATAACGCTGAAGAAAATGAGCAACATGTTGAAGAAAATATGCATCATGTTGAAGAAAACATGCATCATGATGAAGAAAATATGCATCATGATGAAGAAAATATGCATCGTCATGAAAAAAAGAGCAACATGATGAATAAAATATGCTTCATGATGAAGAAAATATGCATCTTCATGAAGAAAATAAGCATCATGATGAAGGAAATGTGCATCATGATGATGAAAATGAACATCATGATTAAGAAAATATACTTCATGATGAAGAAAATGAGCATGATGATGAAGAAAATATGCATCATGAGTAAGAAAATGAGCATCATGATGAGAAAAATATGCATCATGATGAATAAAATATGCATCGTCATGAAGAAAATGAGCATCATGATGAAGAAAATATGTGTCATAATGAAGAAAATGAGCATCATGTTGAAAAAATTGAGCATCATGATGTAGAAATCATGATGAAGAAAATGAACATTATGATGAAGGAAATAAGCATCATGATTAATTAAATGAGCATCATGATGAAGAAAATATGCATCATGATGAAGAAAATGAGCATCATGATTAAGAAAATACGCATCATGATGAAGGAAATGAGCATCATTATGAAGGAAATGATGCTCATGATGAAGAAAATATGCATCATATTAAAGAAAATATACATCATAATAAAGGAAATAAACATCATGATGAAGGAAATGAGCACCATGATGAAGAAAATTAGCATCACGATGAAGAAAATACGCATTATGATGAAGAAAATGAGCATCATGATGAGCAGAATATGCATCTTGATGAAGAAAATGAGCATCATGATGAAGGAAATGAGCATCATGTTGAAGAAAATGTGCATCATGATGAAGAAAATATCCATCATGATGAAGAAAATGAGCATAATGACGAAGAAAATATGCATCATAATGAGGAAAATGAGCATCATGATGAAGATAATGAGCATCATGATAAAGAAAATATGTATCATGATCAAGAAAATATGCTTCATGATGAATCTCATGATGAAGAAAATATATATCATGATGGTGAAAATGAGCATCATGATGAATAAAATACGCATCATCATAAAGAAAATGAACATCATGATGAAGAAAATAAGCATTATGATATAGAAAATATGCATCATCATTAAGAAAACAAGCATGACGATGAAGAAAATATGCATCATGATGAAGAAATTGTGCTTCATGATGCAAAAAATGTGCATCATAATGAAGGAACTGAGCATCGTGCTAAAGTAAATATGCATCATGATGAAGAAAAATATGCATCATGATGAGAGCATCATGATGAAGAAAATATACATCATGATGAAGAAAATGAGCATCATGATGAAGAAAATATGCATAATGATGAAGAAAATGAGCATCATGATGAAGAAAATGAGAATCTTGATTTAGAAAATATGCTTCATGAAGAAGAAAATGAGCATCATAATGAAGAGAATGAGCATCATGATGAAGAAAATATGCATCATGATGAAGGAAATGAGCATCATGATAAGGAAATGAGCATCGCGATGAAGAAAATTAGCATCACGATGAATAAAATATGCATCATGATGACAAAAATGAGCATCACGATGAATAAAATGAGCATCATGATGAAGAAAATATGCATCATGATGAAGGAAATGAGCATCATAATGTAGAAAATGAGCATCACGATGAAGAAAATTAGCATCACGATGAAGGAAATGAGCATCACGTTGAAGAAAATATACATCATGATGAAGAAAATTAGCATCATGTTGAAGAAAATATGTTTCATTATGAAGGAAATGTGCATCATGATAAAGGAAATTAACATCATGATGAAGAAAATGAGCATAACGGTGAAGAAAATGAGTAACATGTTGAATTAAATATGCATCATGTTGAAGAAAACATGCATCATGATGAAGAAAACATGCATCATGATGAAGAAAATATGCATTGTCATTAAGAAAATGAGCAACATGATGAATAAAATGTGTTATGATGAAGAAAATATGCATCGTCATGAAGAAAATAAGCATCATGATGAAGGAAATGAGCATCATGATGATGAAAATGAACATCATGATTAAAAAATATACTTCATGATGAAGAAAATGAGCATGATGATGAAGAAAATATGCATCATGAGTAAGAAAATGAGCATCATGATGATGAAAATATGCATCATGATGAAGAAAATATGCATCATGATGAATAAAATATGCATCGTCATGAAGAAAATGAGCATCATGATGAAGAAATTATGCGTCATAATGAAGAAATGAGCATCATGATGTAGAAATCATGTTGAAGAAAATGAGCATTATGATGAAAGAAATGAGCATCATGGTGAAGAAAATATGCATCATGATGAAGAAAATGAGCATCATGATGAAGAAAATACGCATCATGATGAAGGAAATGAGCATCATTATGAAGGAAATGAGCATCATGACGAAGAAAATGTGCTTCACGATGAAGAAAATGTGCATCATGATGAAGAAAATATGCATCATGTTGATGAAGAAAGTATGAATCATGATGACGAAAATGAGCATCATGATGAAGAAAATGAGCATAATGATGAAGAAAGTATACATCATGATGAAGAAAATGAGTATCATGACGAAAATAATTTGTACCATGATGAGGAAAATATGCATCATGATCAAAAAAATATGCATCATGATGAAGCTCATGTTGAAGAAAATATATATAACGATGAAGAAAATATGCATCATGATGAAGAAAACGGGCAAAACGATGAAGTAAATGAGCATCATGATGAAGAAAATGAGCATCATGATGAAGAAAATATGCTTCATGATGAAGAAAATGAGCATGATGATGAAGAAGAAAATATGCATCATGATGAAGAAAATGAGCATCATGATGGAGGAAATGAGCATCATGATGAAGAAAATGAGCATCATGATGAAGAAAATGAGCACCATGATGGAGGAAATGAGCATCATGATGAAGAAAATATGCATCATGATAAAGAAAATGAGCATCATGATTAAGAATAAGCATCTGGATGAAGAAAATATGCATCATGATGAAGGAAATATGCATCATGATGAAGGAAATGAGCTTTCTAATGTTGGATATAAGTATCACAATCAAAGAAAAGAGCATCATGATGAAGGAAATAAGCATCATGATTTAAGAAAATGAACATCAAGACGTAGGAAATAAGCATCATGATGAAGAAAATATGAATTATGATGAAGAGAATGAGAATCATGATGAAGAAAATGAGCATCATGATGAAAAAATATGCATCATGATAAAACATAAGAGCATCATGATGAAGAAATTTGCATCATGATGAAAGAATAGAGCATCATGATGAAGGAAATGAGCATCATGATTAAGAAAATGAGCATCATGATGTTGAAAATATGCATCATGACGAAGAAAATGAGCATCATGATGAAGAAAATGAGCGTCATGATAAAATATGCATCTTGATGAAGAAAATGAGCATGACGAAGAGAATGAGAATCATGATGCAGGAAATGAGCATCATGATTATGGAAATGAGCATCATGTTGAAGAAAATGAGCGTCATGATGAAAAAAATTTACATTATGATGAAGAAAATATGCATCATGATGAAGAAAATGAGCATCATGCTGAATAAATTGAACATCATGATGAAAAAAATATGCATTATAATGAAGAAAATGAGCATCATGATGGAGGAAATGAGCATTATGATGAATGAAATGAGCATCATGATGAAGAAAATATGGATCATGATGAAGAAAATATGCATCATGATTAGAGCATCATGATGAATATAATATGCGTCATGATGAAGAAAATGAGCATCATGATGAAGAAAAATGCATTATGATAAAAATGAGAATCATGATGAGGAAAATGATCATCATGATGAATAGAATATACATCATGATGAACAAAATGATCATCATGATGAACAAAATATGCATCATGATTAAGAAAATGAACATCATGATGAAGGTAATGAGCATCATGATGAAGAAAATATGAACATCGTGATGAAGGAAATGAGCATCATGATAAAGAAAATATGGATCATGATGAAGAAAATATGCATCATGAAGAAGAAATTGAGCAACCTTATGAAGAAAATATGCATCATGATGAAAAATGTATGAATCATGATGACGAAAATGAGCATCATGATGAAGAAAATGAGCATAATGATGAAGAAAGTATACATCATGATGAAGAAAATGAGTAACATGACGAAAATAATTTGTACCACGATGAGGAAAATATGCATCATGATCAAAAAAATATGCATCATGATGAAGCTCATGATGAAGAAAATATATATCACGATGAAGAAAATATGCATCATGATGAAGAAAACAAGCAAAACGATGAAGTAAATGAGCATCATTATGAAGAAAATGAGCATCATGATGAAGAAAATATGCTTCATGATGAAGAAAATGAGCATGATGATGAAGAAGAAAAAATGCATCATGATGAAGAAAATGAACATCATGCTGAAGGAATTGAGCTTCATGGTGAAGAAAATATGCATCATAACGAAGAAAATGAGCACCATGATGGAGGAAATGAACATCATGATGAAGAAAATATGCGTCATGATGAAAAAAATGAGCATCATGATGTAGAAATTATGCATCATGATGAAGAATAAGCATCTGGATGAAGAAAATATGCATCATGATGAAGGATATATGCATCTTGATGAAGGAAATGAGCTTTCTAATGTTGGATATAAGTATCACGATTAAAGAAAAGAGCATCATGACGAAGGAAATAAGCATCATGATTTAAGAAAATGAACATCAAGACGTAGGAAATAAGCATCATGATGAAGAAAATATGAATCATGATGAAGAGAATGAGAATCATGATGAAGAAAATGAGCATCATGATGAACAAATATGCATCATGATAAAACAAAAGAGCATCATGATGAAGAAAGTATGCATCATGATGAAGAAAGTATGCATCATGATGAAGAAATTTGCATCATGATGAAAGAAAAGAGCATCATGATGAAGGAAATGTGCATCATGATAAATAAAATGAGCTTCATGATTTAGAAAATATGCATCATTATGATAAAATATGCATATTGATAAAGAAAATAAGCATGATGAAGAGAATGAGCATCATGATATAGAAATTATGCATCAAGATTAACAAAATGAGCATCACAACGAAGGAAATGAGCATCTTGATAAAGAAAATGAGCATCTTGATAAAGAAAATATGCATCATCATGGAGAAAATAAGCATTTTTATGAAGAAAATATGCATCATGATGAAGAAAATGAGCATCATGCAGAATAAATTGAACATCATGATGAAAAAAATATGCATTATAATGAAGAAAATGATCATCATGATGGAGGAATGAGCATTATGATGAATGAAATGAGAATCATGATGAAGAAAATATGGATCATGATGAAGAAAATATGCATCATGATAAGAGCATCATGATGAATAAAATATGCCTCATGATGAAGAAAATGAGCATCATGATGAAGAAAAATGCATTATGATGAAAATGAGAATCATGATGAAGAAAATTATCATCATGATGAATAGAATATACATCATGATGAACAAAATGATCATCATGTCGAACAAAATATGCATCATGATTAAGAAATGAACATCATGATGAAGGAAATGAACATCATGATGAAGAAAATATGAACATCGTGATGAAGGAAATGAGCATCATGATAAAGAAAATATGGATCATGATGAAGAAAATATGCATCATGAAGAAGAAATTGAGCAACCTTATGAAGAAAATATCCATCATGATGAAAAAAGTATGAATCATGATGACGAAAATGAGCATCATGATGAAGAAAATGAGCATAATGATGAAGAAAGTATACATCATGATGAAGAAAATGAGTATCATGACGAAAATAATTTGTACCATGATGAGGAAAATATGCATCATGATCAAAAAAATATGCATCATGATGAAGCTCATGTTGAAGAAAATATATATAACGATGAAGAAAATATGCATCATGATGAAGAAAACGGGCAAAACGATGAAGTAAATGAGCATCATGATGAAGAAAATGAGCATCATGATGAAGAAAATATGCTTCATGATGAAGAAAATGAGCATGATGATGAAGAAGAAAATATGCATCATGATGAAGAAAATGAGCATCATGATGAGGAAAATATGCATCATGATGAAGGAAATATGCATCATGATTAATCATGATGCATAATTTCTACATCATGATGCTCATTTTCTTTATCATGATGCATATTTTCTTCATCATGATGCTCATTTCCTCCATCATGGTGCTCATTTTCTTCATCATGATGCTCATTTTCTTCATCATGATGCTCATTTCCTCCATCATGATGCTCATTTTCTTCATCATGATGCATATTTTCTTCTTCATCATCATGCTCATTTTCTTCATCATGAAGCATATTTTCTTCATCATGATGCTCATTTTCTTCATCATGATGCTCATTTACTTCATCGTTTTGCCCGTTTTCTTCATCATGATGCATATTTTCTTCATCGTTATATATATTTTCTTCAACATGAGCTTCATCATGATGCATATTTTTTTGATCATGATGCATATTTTCCTCATCATGGTACAAATTATTTTCGTCATGATACTCATTTTCTTCATCATGATGTATACTTTCTTCATCATGATGCTCATTTTCTTCATCATGATGCTCATTTTCGTCATCATGATTCATACTTTCTTCATCATGTATTCCCACTCGTGATTCATGATGAAAAAATGAGCATGATGATGAAAAATTATGCATCATGATCAAGAAAATATGTATCATGATAAAGCTCATGATTAAGAAAATATATATCATGATGATGAAAATGAGCATCATTATGAATAAAATATGCATCATGATGAAGAAAATGAGCATAACGATGAAGGTAATGAGCATCATGTGATGAAAATGAGCTTCATGATGATGAAAATGTGCATCACGATGAAGAAAATGAGTATCATGATGTAGAGAATGATCACCGTGATGAAGAAAATATAAATCATGATGAAGGAAATGAGCATCACGATGTAGAGAATGAGCACCATGGTGAAGAAAATATAAATCATGTTGATGGAAATGAGCTTCATGATGAAGGGAATGAGCACCATGATGAAGAAAATTAGCATCATGCTGAAGAGAATATGCATCATGATGAAGAAAATGAGCATCATGATGAAGAAAATATCCATCATGATGAAGAAAATGAGCATAATGATGAATAAAATATGCATCATGATCAAGAAAATATGCATCATGACGAAGCTCATGATGAAGAAAATATATATCATGATGATGAAAATGAGCATCAAGATGAATAAAATATCCATCATGATGAAAAAAATGAGAATCATGACGTAGGAATTGAGCATCATGATGAAGAAAATGAGTATCATGACGAAGAAAATATGAATCATTATGAAAAAAATATGCATCATCATTAAGAAAATGAGCATGATGATGAAGAAAATATGTATCATGATGAAGAAAATGAGCATCATGATGAAGAAATTGTGCATCATGATGCAGAAAATGTGCATCATAATGAAGGAAATGAGCATCATGATGAAGGAAATGAGCATCATGCTAAAGTAAATATGCATCATGATGAGTGTATCATGATGAAGAAAATATGCATAATGATGAAGAAAATATGCATAATGATTAATAAAATGTGCATAATGATGAAGAAAATGAGAATCTTGATGAAGAAAATATGCATCATGATGAAGAAAATGGGCATCATATTGTAGAGAATGAGCATCATGATAAGGAAATGAGCATCATGATGAAGAAAATTATCATCATGATAAATAAAATTTGCATCATGATGAAGAAAATGAGCATCACGATGAAGAAAATGAGCATCATGATGAAGAAAATATGCATCATGATGAATGAAATGAGCATAATGGTGAAGAAAATATGCATCATGATGAAGAAAATATGCATCATGATGAAGAAAATGAGCATCATGATGTAGAAAATGAGCATCACATGAAGAAAATGAGCATCACGATGATGGAAATGAGCATCACGAAGAAAGAAATGAGCACCACGATGAAGAAAATATACATCATGATGAAGAAAATGAGCATCATGATGAAGAAAATATGCATCATTATGAAGGAAATGGACATCATGATAAAGGAAATTAACATCATGATGAAGAAAATGAGCATAACGCTGAAGAAAATGAGCAACATGTTGAAGAAAATATGCATCATGTTGAAGAAAACATGCATCATGATGAAGAAAATATGCATCATGATGAAGAAAATATGCATCGTCATGAAAAAAAGAGCAACATGATGAATAAAATATGCTTCATGATGAAGAAAATATGCATCGTCATGAAGAAAATAAGCATCATGATGAAGGAAATGTGCATCATGATGATGAAAATGAACATCATGATTAAGAAAATATACTTCATGATGAAGAAAATGAGCATGATGATGAAGAAAATATGCATCATGAGTAAGAAAATGAGCATCATGATGAGAAAAATATGCATCATGATGAATAAAATATGCATCGTCATGAAGAAAATGAGCATCATGATGAAGAAAATATGCGTCATAATGAAGAAAATGAGCATCATGTTGAAAAAATTGAGCATCATGATATAGAAATCATGATGAAGAAAATGAGCATTATGATGAAGGAAATAAGCATCATGATTAATTAAATGAGCATCATGATGAAGAAAATATGCATCATGATGAAGAAAATGAGCATCATGATTAAGAAAACACGCATCATGATGAAGGAAATGAGCATCATTATGAAGGAAATGATGCTCATGATGAAGAAAATATGCATCATATTGAAGAAAATATGCATCAAGATGAAGAAAATATATTTCATGATGAAAAAATGAGCATGATGATGAAAAAATATGCATCATGATCAAGAAAATATGCATCATGATAAAGCTCATGATTAAGAAAATATATATCATGATGAAGAAAATGAGCTTCATTATGAATAAAATATGCATCATGATGAAGAAAATGAGCATAACGATGAAGGAAATGTGCACATGATGAAGAAAATAAGCATCATGATGAAAAAAATGTGCATCACGATGAAGAAAATGATCATCATGATGTAGAGAATGATCACCATGATGAAGAAAATATAAATCATGATGAAGGAAATGAGCATCATGATGTAGAGAATGAGCACCATGATGAAAAAATATAAATCGTGATGAAGGAAATAAGCATCATGATGAAGGAAATGAGCACCATGATGAAGAAAATTAGCATCATGATGAAGAGAATATGCATCATGATGAAGAAAATGAGCATCATGATGAAGAAAATATCCATCATGATGAAGAAAATGAGCATAATGATGAAGAAAATATGCATCATGATCAAGAAAATATGCATCATGACGAAGCTCATAATGAAGAAAATATATATCATGATGATGAAAATGAGCATCGTGATGAATAAAATACCCATAATGATGAAGAAAATGAGAATCATGACGTAGGAATTGAGCATCATGATGAAAAAAATGAGCATCATGATAAAGAAAATATGAATCATTATGAAAAAAATATGCATCATCATTAAGAAAATGAGCATGATGATGAAGAAAATATGCATCATGATGAAGAAAATGAGCGTCATGATGAAGAAATTGTGCATCATGATGCAGAAAATGTGCATCATAATGAAGGAAATGAGCATCACGATGAAGGAAATGAGCATCTTGCTAAAGTAAATATGCATCATGATGAGTGTATCATGATGAAGAAAATATGCATCCTGATGAAGAAAATCTGAATAATGATGAATAAAATGTGCATAAAGATGAAGAAAATGAGAATCTTGATGAAGAAAATATGCATCGTGATGAAGAAAATAAGAATCATAATGTAGAGAATGAGCATCATGATAAGTAAATGAGCATCATGATGAAGAAATTTATCATCATGATGAATAAAATATGCATCATGAAAAGAAAATGAGCATCACGATGAAGAAAATGAGCATCATGATGAAGAAAATATGCATCATGATGAAGGAAATGAGCATAATTGTAAAGGAAATATGCATCATGATGTAAAAATATGCATCATGAAGAAGAAAATGAGAGCATCATGATGAAGGAAAATGAGCATCACGATAAAGAAAATGAGCATCACGAATAAGGAAATGAGCATCACGATGAAAAAAATATGCATCGTGATGAAAAAAATGAGAATCATGATGAAGAAAATGAGCATAATGATGAAGGAAATATGCATCATGATATCATGATGAAGAAAATGAGTATCGTGATGAAGAAAATATGCATCATGAAATGAGCTTCCTAATATTGGAAATGAGCATCATGGTCAAAGAAAAGAACATCATGATAAAGAAAATAAGCATCATGATTTAAGAAAATGAGCATCATTACGTAGAAAATATGCATCATGATGAAGAAAATGTGAATCATGATGAAAAAATGAGCACAATTATGTAGAAAATGAACATCATGATGAAGAAAATGAGCATCATGGCGAAGAAATTGAGCATTATGACGTAGGAAATAAGCATCATGATGAAGAAAATGAGCATCATGATGAAAAATATGCATTATGTTAAAGGAAAAGAGCATCATAATGAAGAAAATATGCATCATGATGAAGAAATTAGAATCATGATGAAATTAAAGAGCATCATGATGAAGGAAATAAGCATCATGATGATGAAAATGAGCATCACGTTGAAAAAAATATGCTTCATGATGAAGAAAATGAGCATGATGATGAAGAAAATATGCATCATGATGAAGAAAATGAGCATCATGATGAGGAAAATATGCATAATGGTGAAGAAAAGGAGCATCATGATGAAGAAAATATGCATCGTCATAAAGAAAATGAGTATCATGATGAAGAAAATATGCGTCATGACGAAGAAAATGAGCATCATGATGAAAAATTGAGCATCATGATGAAGAAATCATGATGAAGAAAATGAGCATTATGATGAAGGGAATTAGAATCATGATTAATTAAATGAGCATCATGATGAAGAAAATATGCATCATGATGAAGAAAATGAGCATCATGATAAAGAACATATGCATCATAATGAAGGAAATGAGCATCATGATGAAAGAAATGAGCATCATGACGAAGAAAATGTGCCTCACGATAAAGAAAATGTGCATCATGATGAAGAAAATATGCATCATGATAAAGAAAATATGCTTCATGATGAAGAAAATGAGCATGATGATGAAGTAAATATGCATCATAATCAAGAAAATATGCATCATGATGAAGCAAAAGATGAAGGAAATATATATCATGATGAAGAAAATGAGCATCAAGATGAAGGAAATGAGCATCATAATGATGGAAATGAGCATCATGATGAAGAAAATGAGCATAACGATGAAGGAAATGAGCATCATGATGAAGAAAATATACATCGTCATAAAGAAAATGAGCATGATGATGAAGAAAATATGCATCATGATGAAGAAAATGAGCTGCTGAAAAAATTGAGCATCATGATGAAGAAAATATGCATCATAATGAAGAAAATGAGCATCATGATTGAGGAAATGAGCATCATGATGAAGAAAATATGCATCAAGATGAAAAAAATATGCATCATGATGAGAGCATCATGATGAAAAAAATATGCATCATGATGAAGAAAATGAGCTTCATTTTAAAGAAAATATGCATCATGATGAAGAAAATATGCATCATGAAGAAGCATGAGCATCTCGATGAAGAAAATATACATATTGAAGAAGAGATTGAGCATCATGATGAAGAAAATATGCATCACGATGATGGAAATGAGCATCGTAATGAAGGAAATGAGCGTCATGATGAAGAGAATTAGCATTATGAGCATAATGATGAAGGAAATATGCATCATGATGAAGAAAATGAGCATCATGATGAAGAAAATTTGCATCATGATGAAGGAAATGAGCATCGTAATGAAGGAAATGAGCATCGTAATGAAGGAAATGAGCGTCATGATGAAGAGAATTAGCATCATGATGAAGAAAATATGCATCATGATGAAGAAAATGAGCATCATGATGAAGAAAATGAGCATAATGAAGAAAATGAGCATCATTACGAAGAAAATTTGCATTATGATGAAGGAAATGAGCTTCCTGATGTTGGAAATGAGCATCATGATCAAAGAAAAGAGCATAATGATGAAGGAAATAAGCATCATGATTTAAGAAAATGAGCATCATGACGTAGGAAATAAGCATCATGATGAAGAAAATATGAATCATGAAGAAAAAAATGAGCATCATAATGTAGAATATGAGCATCATGATGAAGAAAATGAGCATCATTATGAAGAAAATGAGCATTATGACATAGGAAATAAGCATCATGATGAAGAAAATGAGCATCATGTTAAAAAAATATCCATCATGATAAAAGAAAAGAGCATCATGATGAAGAAAATATGAATCATGATGAAGAAATTTGCATCATGATGAAAGAAAAGAGAATCATGATGAAGGAAATGAGCATCATGATGAAGATAATGAGCATCATGATTAGGAAAATATGCATCATGATGATAAAATATGCATCTTGATGAAGAAAATAAGCATGATGAAGAGAATGAGCATCATGATTTAGAAAATATGCATCATGATGAAGGAAATAAGCATCATGATGAAGAGAATGAGCATCAAGACGTAGGAAATAAGCATCTTGATGACAAAAATATGCATCATGATGAAGAAAATGAGCATCATGATGTATAAAATGAGCATCATGATGAAGAAAATTAGTATATCATGATGAAAAAAATGAGCATCATGATGAAGAAAATGAGCATTATGACGTAGGAAATAAGCATCATGATGAAGAAAATGAGCATCATGATGAAAAATATACATCATGATAAAGGAAAAGAGCATCATGATGAAGAAAATATGCATAATGATGAAGAAAATATGCATCATGATGAAAGAAATTAGCATCATGATGAAAGAAAAGAGCATCATGATGAAGAAAATATGCATCATGAAGATGCATGAGCATCTCGATGAAGAAAATATACATAATGACGAAGAAAATGAGCATCTCGATGAAGAGATTGAGCATCATGATGAAGAAAATATGCATCTTGATGATGGAAATGAGCATCGTAATGAAGGAAATGAGCGTCATGATGAAGAGAATTAGCATCATGATGAAAAAAATATGCATCATGATGAAGAAAATGAGCATCATGATGAAGAAAATGAGCGTCATTATGAAGAAAATTTGCATCATGATGAAGGAAATGAGCTTCCTGATGTTGGAAATGAGCATCATGATCAAAGAAAAGAGCATAATGATGAAGGAAATAAGCTCATGATTTAAGAAAATGAGCATCGTGACATAGGAAATAAGCATCATGATGAAGAAAATATGAATCATGAAGAAAAAAATGAGCATCATGATGTAGAATATGAGCATCATGATGAAGAAAATGATCATCATGATGAAGAAAATGAGCATTATGACATAGGAAATAAGCATCATGAAGAAGAAAATGAGCACCATGTTGAAAAAATATCCATCATGATAAAAGAAAAGAGCATTATGATGAAGAAAATATGCATCATGATGAAGAAATTTGCATCATGATGAAAGAAAAGAGCATCATGATGAAGGAAATTTGCATCATGATGATGAAAATGAGCATCATGATTAGGAAAATATGCATCATGATGATAAAATATGCATCTTGATGAAGAAAATAAGCATGATGAAGAGAATGAGCATCATGATGAAGAAAATATGCATCATGATGAAGGAAATAAGCATCATGATGATGGAAATGAGCATCATGTTGAAGAAAATTAGTGTCATGATGAAGAAAATATGCATTATGATGAAGAAAAAACGCATCATGATGAAAAAAATATGCATCATTATGAATAAAATGAGCATCATGATGAAAAAAAAGAATCACGATGAAGAATATATGCATCATGATTAACGAAATGAGCACAATGACGAATGAAATATGCATCATGAATAAGAAAATATGCACCATGATTAAGAAAATGAGCATCATGATGAAGAAAATATGCATCATTATGAAGAAAATATGCATCATGAATAAAAAATATGCATCATGATGAAGAAAATATGCATCATGATGAAGGAAATGAGCATCATGATGAAGGGAATGAGCTTCCTAATGTTGGAAATGAGCATCATGATCAAAGAAAATAGCATCATTAAAAAGGAAATGAGCATCACGATGTAGTAAATATGCATCATGATTAAAGAGAATGATCATCAAGACATAGGAAATAAGCATCTTGATGATGAAAATATGCATCATGATGAAGAAAATGAGCATCATGATGTATAAAATGAGCATCATGATGAAGAAAATTAGTATATCATGATGAAAAAAATGAGCATCATGATGAAGAAAATGAGCATTATGACGTAGGAAATAAGCATCATGATGAAGAAAATGAGCATCATGATGAAAAATATACATCATGATAAAGGAAAAGAGCATCATGATGAAGAAAATATGCATAATGATGAAGAAAATATGCATCATGATGAAAGAAATTAGCATCATGATGAAAGAAAAGAGCATCATGATGAAGAAAATATGCATCATGAAGATGCATGAGCATCTCGATGAAGAAAATATACATAATGACGAAGAAAATGAGCATCTCGATGAAGAGATTGAGCATCATGATGAAGAAAATATGCATCTTGATGATGGAAATGAGCATCGTAATGAAGGAAATGAGCGTCATGATGAAGAGAATTAGCATCATGATGAAAAAAATATGCATCATGATGAAGAAAATGAGCATCATGATGAAGAAAATGAGCGTCATTATGAAGAAAATTTGCATCATGATGAAGGAAATGAGCTTCCTGATGTTGGAAATGAGCATCATGATCAAAGAAAAGAGCATAATGATGAAGGAAATAAGCTCATGATTTAAGAAAATGAGCATCGTGACATAGGAAATAAGCATCATGATGAAGAAAATATGAATCATGAAGAAAAAAATGAGCATCATGATGTAGAATATGAGCATCATGATGAAGAAAATGATCATCATGATGAAGAAAATGAGCATTATGACATAGGAAATAAGCATCATGAAGAAGAAAATGAGCACCATGTTGAAAAAATATCCATCATGATAAAAGAAAAGAGCATTATGATGAAGAAAATATGCATCATGATGAAGAAATTTGCATCATGATGAAAGAAAAGAGCATCATGATGAAGGAAATTTGCATCATGATGATGAAAATGAGCATCATGATTAGGAAAATATGCATCATGATGATAAAATATGCATCTTGATGAAGAAAATAAGCATGATGAAGAGAATGAGCATCATGATGAAGAAAATATGCATCATGATGAAGGAAATAAGCATCATGATGATGGAAATGAGCATCATGTTGAAGAAAATTAGTGTCATGATGAAGAAAATATGCATTATGATGAAGAAAAAACGCATCCTGATGAAAAAAATATGCATCATGATTAAGAAAATGAGCATCATGATGAAAAAAAAAGAATCACGATGAAGAATATATGCATTATGATTAAGGAAATGAGCACAATGGCGAAGGAAATATGCATCATGAATAAGAAAATATGCACCATGATTAAGAAAATGAGCATCATGATGAAGAAAATATGCATCATTATGAAGAAAATATGCATCATGAATAAAAAATATGCATCATGATGAAGAAAATATGCATCATGATGAAGGAAATGAGCATCATGATGAAGGGAATGAGCTTCCTAATGTTGGAAATGAGCATCATGATCAAAGAAAATAGCATCATTAAAAAGGAAATGAGCATCACGATGTAGGAAATATGCATCATGATTAAAGAGAATGATCATCAAGACATAGGAAATAAGCATCTTGATGATGAAAATATGCATCATGATGAAGAAAATGAGCATCGTGATGTATAAAATGAGCATCATGATGAAGAAAATGAGTATATCATGATGAAAAAAATGAGCATCATGATGAAGAAAATGAGCATTATGACATAGGAAATAAGCATCATGATGAAGAAAATGAGCATCATGATGAAAAATATACATCATGATAAAGGAAAAGAGCATCATGATGAAGGAAATGAGCATCATGATAATGAATATGAGCATCATGATGAAGAAAATATGCATCATGATGAAGAAAATATGCTTCATGATGAAGAAAATGAGCATGATGATTATGAAAATATGCATCATGATGAAGAGAATGAGCATCATGATGACGAGAATGAGCATCATGATGAAGAAAATATGCATCGTCATGAAGAAAATGAGCAGTGTGATTAAGGAAATGAGCATCATGATTAATTAAATGAGCATCATGATGAAGAAAATATGCATCATGATCAAGGAAATGAGCATCATGATAAGGAAATAAGCATCATGATGAAGAAAATTAGCATCATGATGAAGGAAGTGAGCATCATGACAGAGAAAATGTGCTTCTCGATGAAGAAAATGTGCATCATGATGAAGAAAATATGCATCATGTTGAAGAAAATGAGCATCATGATGAAGAAATCATGATGAAGAAAATGAGCATCATGATGATTAAAATGGGCATCATGATGAAGTAAATTAGCATCGTGATAAAGGAAATGAGCATCATGATGAAGAAAATGAACATCATAATGAAGAAAATATGTATCATGATGAAGAAAATGAACATCATGATGAAGAAAATATGCAACATGATAAAGAAAATAATGATCATGATGAAGAAAATGAGCATCGTGATGAAGAAAATAAGAATCATGATGCAAAAAATGGGCATCACGATGAAGGAAATGAGAATCGTTGAAGAAAATATGCATCATGATGAAGGAAATGAGCATAATGATGAAGGAACTATGCAACAAAATAAAGAAAATGAGCATCATGATGAAGAAAATGAGAATCATGATGAATAAAATATGCGTCATGAAGAAGAAAATGAGCATCATGATGAAAAAATTGAGCATCTTGATGAAGAAATCATGTCGAAGAAAATGAGCGTTATGACGTAGGAAATTAGCATCATGATGAAGAAAAAGAGCATCATGATGAAAAATATACATCATGATAAAGGAAAAGAGCATCTTGATGAATAAAATATGTTTAATGATGAAGAAAATATGCATCATGATGAAGAAATTAGCATCGTGATGAAAGAAAAAAACATCATGATGAAGGAAATAAGCATCGTGATAATAAATATGAGCATCATGATGAAGAAAATATGCATCATGATGAAGAAAATATGCCTCATGATGAAGAAAATGAGCATGATGATGATGAAAATATGCATCATGATGAAGAGAATGAGCATCATGATGAAGAAAATATGCATCGTCATGAAGAAAATGAGCATCATGATAAAGAAAATAAGCATTATAATTAAGGAAATGAGCTTCATGATTAATTAAATGAGCATCATGATGAAGAAAATATGCATCATTATGAAGGAAATGAGCATCATGATAAGGAAATGAGCATCATGATGAAGAAAATTAGCATCATGATGAAGGAAATGAGCATCATGACGAAGAAAATGTGCTTCACGATGAAGAAAATGTTCATCATGATGAAGAAAATATGCATCATTTTGAAGAAAATGAGCATCATGAGAAGAAATCATAATGAAGAAAATGAGCATCATGATGATGAAAATGGGCATCATGATGAAGGAAATTAGCATCATGATGAAGAAAATGAGCACCATGATGAAGAAAATATGCATCATGATAAAGAAAATATGCATCATGATGAAGAAAATGAGCGTCATGATGAAGAAAATGAGCATCATGATGAAGAAAATATGTATCATGATGAAGAAAATGAACATCATGATGAAGAAAATATGCAACATGATAAAGAAAATAACCATCATGATGAAGAAAATGAGCATCATGATAAAGAAAATGAGCATCTTGATGAAGAAAATATGAATCATGATGAAGAAAATGAGCATCACAATGAAGGAAATGAGAATCATGATGAAGGAAATAAGCATCACGATGAAGGAAATGAGAATCGTTGAAGAAAATGAGAATCATGATGAAGAAAATATGCATCATGATGAAGGAAATGAGCATAATGATGAAGGAACTATGCATCATAATGAAGAAAATGACCATCATGATGAAGAGAATGAGAATCATGATGAAGAAAATATGCATCGTGAAGAAGAAAATGAGCATCATGATGAAAAAATTCAGCATCTTGATGAAGAAATCATGATGAAGAAAATGAGCATTATGATGAAGGAAATGAGCGTCAAGATGAAGAAAATATGCATCATGATGAAGTAAATGAGCATCATGATGAACAAATTACGCATCATTACGAAGGAAATGAGTTCATGATGAAGGAAATGAGCATCATGATGAAGAAAATGAGCATCATGCTGAAGAAAATATGCATCATTATGACGAAAATGGGGATCATGATGAAGAAAATGAGCATCATGATGAAGAAAATGAGAATCATAATGAAAAAAATGAGCATCATGATGAGGAGAATATGCATCATGATAAAGAGAAAATGCATGATGATGAAGAAAATGAACATCATGATGTAGGAAATGAGTATCATGATGAATAAATTGAGCATCAGGATGAAGAAAATATGCTTCATGATGAATAAATGTGCAACAGATGAAGAAAATATGCATCATGATGAAGAAAATATGCATCATGATGAAGAAAATGAGCATCAAGATGAAGATAATGAGCATCATGATTTAGAAAATATGCATCATGATGAAGAAAATGAGCATCATGATGAAAAAAATAAGCATCACAATGAAGAAAATGAGCATCATGACGAAGAAAATGAACATCATAATGAAGAAAATATGCATCATGATGAAGAAAATGTGCATCATCATGGAGAAAATGTGCATGATTATGAAGAAAATACGCATCATGATGAAGAAAATGAACATAATGCTGAAGAAATTGAGCCTCATGATGAAAAAAATATGCATCATAATGAAGAAAATGAGCATCATGATGGAGAAAATGAGCATCATGATGAAGGAAATGAGCATCATGATGAAGAAAATATGGATCATGATGAAGAAAAAATATGCATCATGATGAGAGCATCATGATTAAGAAAATATGCATCATAATGAAGAAAATGAGCATATTGGTGTAGAAAAATTGCATTATGATAAAGAAAATGAGAATCATGATGAAGAAAATGATCATCATGATGAAGAGAATATGCATCATGATGAAGATAATATGCATCATTATGTAGAAAATGAGGATCATGATGAAGAAAATGAGCATCATGATGAAGAAAATGAGAATCATAATGAAAAAAATGAGCATCATGATGAGGATATTATGCATCATAATAAAGAGAAAATGCATCATGATGAAGAAAATGAACATCATGATGTAGGAAATGAGCATCATGATGAATAAACTTAGCATCAGAATGAAGAAAATATGCATCATGATGAATAAATGTGCAACAGATGAAGAAAATATATATCATGATGAAGAAAATGAGCATCACAATGAAGAAAATGAACATCATGATGAAGAAAATGAACATCATAATGAAGAAAATATGTATCACGATGAAGAAAATGTGCATCATCATGGAGAAAATGAGCGTGATTATGAAGAAAATATGCATCATGATGAAGAAAATGAACATAATACTGAATAAATTGAGCATCATGATGAAAAAAATATGCATCATAATGAATAAAATGAGCATCATGATGGAGAAAATGAGCATCATGATGAAGGAAATGAGCATCATGATGAAGAAAATATGGATCATGATGAAGAAAAAATATGCATAATGATGAGAGCATCATGATTAAGAAAATAAGCATCATAATGAAGAAAATGAGCATATTGATGTAGAAAAATTGCATTATGATAAAGAAAATGAGAATCATGATGAAGAAAATGATCATCATGATGAAGAGAATATGCATAATGATTAAGAGAAAATACTTCATGATTAAGAAAATGAGCATTATGATGAAGGAAATCAGCATCATGATGAAGAAAATATTCATCATGATGAAAAAAATATACATCATGATGAGTAAAATGAGCAACATTATGAAGAAAATATGCATTATGATGAAAAAAATATGCATCATGACGAAGAAAATGAGCATCATGATGAAGATAATGAGCATCATGATGAAAAAAATATGCATCATGATGAAGAAAATGAGCATAATGATGAAGAAAATTTGCATCATGATGAAGAAAATATGCATCATGTTCAAGAAAATATGAATCATGATGAAGCTCATGATGAAGAAAATATATATCATGATGATGAAAATGAGCATCATGATAAAGAAAATATGAATCGTGATGAAGAAAATGAGCATCATGATAAAGAAAATGTGCATCATGATGAAGAAAATATGCATCATGAAGAAGCATGAGCATCTCGATGAAGAGATTGGGCATCATGATGAAGAAAATATGTATCATGATGATGGAAATGAGCATCGTAATGAAGGAAATGAGCGTCATGTTGAAGAGAATTAGCATCATGATGAAGAAAATATGCATCATGATGAAGAAATTGAGCTTCATGATGAAGAAAATGAGCATAATGTGGAAGGAAATATGTATCATGATGAAGAAAATGAGCATCATGATGAAGAAAATTTGTATCATGATGAAGGAAATGAGCTTCCTGGTGTTGGAAATGAGCATCATGATCAAAGAAAAGAGCATAATGATGAAGGAAATAAGCATCATGATTTAAGAAAATGAACATCATGACGTAGGAAATAAGCATCATGATGAAGAAAATATGAATCATGAAGAACAAAACGAGCATCATGATGTAGAATATGAGCATCATGATGAAGAAAATGAGCTTCATGATGAAGAAAATTAGCATTATGACATAGGAAATAAGCATCATGATGAAGAAAATGAGCATCATGTTGAAAAAATATCCATCATGACAAAAGAAAAGAGCATCATGATGAAGAAAATATGCACCACGATGAAGAAATTTGCTTCATGATGAAAGAAAAGAGCATCATGATGAAGGAATGAGCATCAGGATAATGAATATGAGCATCATGAAGAAGAAAATATGCATCATGATTAAGAAAATATGCTTCATGATGAAGAAAATGAGCATGATGATGATGAAAATATGCATCATGATGAAGAGAATGAGAATCATGATGAAGAAAATATGATTAAGGAAATGAGCATCATGATGAAGAAAATATGATTAAGGAAATGAGCATCATGATTAATTAAATGAGCATCATGATGAAAAAAATATGCATCATGATGAATAAAATGAGCATCATGATAAAGAAAATATGCATCATGATGAAGGAAATGAGCATCATGATGAAGGAAATGAGCATCATGACCAAGAAAATGTGCTTCACGATGAAGAAAATGAGCATCATGATGAAGAAATCATGATGAAGAAAATGAGCATCATGATGATGAAAATGGGCATCATGATGAAGGAAATTAGCATCATGATAAAGGAAATGAGCATCATGATGAAGAAAATGGGCATCTTGATGAAGCAAATATGTATCATTATGAAGAAAATGAACATCATGATGAAGAAAAAATGCAACATGATAAAGAAAATAACAATCATGATGAAGATAATGAGCATCATGATAAAGAAAATGAGCATCTTGATGAAGAAAATATGAATCATGATAAAGAAAATGAGCATCAAGATGAAGGAAATGAGAATCACGTTGAAGGAAATAAGCAACACGATGAAGTAAATGAGAATCGTTGAAGAAAATATGCATCATGATGAAGAAAATAAGAATCATGATAAAGAAAATACGCATCATGATGAAGGAAATGAGCATAATGATGAAGGAACTATGCATCATAATGAAGAAAATGAGCATCATGATGAAGAAAATGAGAATCATGATGAAGAAAATATGCGTCATGAAGAAGAAAATGAGCATCATGATGAAAAAAATGAACATCATGAAGAAATCATGATGAAGAAAATGTGCATTATGATGAAGGAAATGAGAAACATGATGAAGGAAATGAGCATCAAGATGAAGAAAATATGCATCATGATGAAGTAAATGAGCATCATGATGAAGAAAATACGCATCATTACGAAGGAAATGAGTTCATGATGAAGGAAATGAGCATCATGATGAAGAAAATGAGCATCATGCTGAAGAAAATATGCATCATTATGAAGAAAATGAGGATCATGATGAAGAAAATGAGCATCATGATAAAGAAAATGAGAATCATAATGAAAAAATAAGCATCATGATGAGGAGAATATGCATCATGATAAAGAGAAAATGCATCATGATGAAGAAAATGAACATCATGATGTAGGAAATGAGATTCAAGATGAATAAACACAGCATCAGGATGAAAAAAATATGCATCATGATGAATAAATGAGCAACAGATGAAGAAAATATGCATCATGATGAAGAAAATATGCATCATGATGAAGAAAATGAGCATCAAGATGAAGATAATGAGCATCATGATTAAGAAAATATGCATCATGATGTAGAACATGAGCATCATGATGAAGAAAATTTGCATCATGATGAAGAAAATATGCATCATGATCAAAAAAATATGCATCATAATGAAGCTCATGGTGAAGAAAATATATATCAAGATGAAGAAAATGAGCATCATGATGAAGAAAATGAGCATCACAATGAAGAAAATTAGCATCATGATGAAGAAAATGAGCATCATAATGAAGAAAATATGCATCATGATGAAGAAAATGTGCATCATCATGGAGAAAATGAGCATGATTATGAAGAAAATATGCATCATGATGAAGAAAATGGGCATAATGCTGAAGAAATTGAGCATCATGATGAAGAAAATTTGCATCATGATATGAGCATCATGATGAATAAAATATGTCTCATGATAAAGAAAATGAGCATCATGATAAAGAAAATATGCATCGTGATGAAGAAAATGAGCATCATGATGAAGAAAATATGCATAATGAAGAAAATATGCATCATGATGAAGAATGATCATCTTGATGAAAAAATATACATCATGATAAAGAAAATGAACATCACGATGAAGAGAATGAGCATCATGATGAAGAAAATATGCATCATGGTAAAGGAAATGAGCATCGTGATGAAGGAAATGAGCATCATGATGAAGAGAATTAGCATCATGATGAAGAAAATATGCATCATGATATAGAAAATAGGCATCATGATGAAGGAAATGAGCTTCCAGATGTTGGAAATGAGCATCATGATCAAAGAAAAGAACATCATAATGAAGGAAATGTTGAAAGAAATATGCATAATGATTAAAGAAAATGAGCATCATGACATAGGAAATAAGCATCATGATGAAGAAAATATGAATCATGATGAAGAAAATGAGCATCATGATGTAGAAAATGAGCATCATGATGAAGAAAATAAGCATTATGACAAAGGAAATAAGCATCATGATGAAGAAAATTGGCATCATGATTAAAAAATATGCATCATGATAAAAGAAAAGGGCATCATGATAAAATAAAATATGCATCATGATGAAAGAAAAGAGCATCATGATGAAGAAAATGAGCTTCATGATGAAGAAAATGAGCATCTTCCCTTTTAACCTCACTCAAGTATCCTTATAGTCGTATTAGACCATCATATTTCTATGAACCTCCCACCTCTCCACTAGAGACTTTAAAAGGCATCATGTGACTTCCTTAGAGAGAACACACTTATATTTTCCTAAGCAGTAAAATTCAAAACCAAGATTCTTTTCTAATCATCTAATTTTGGACCAGTAAATATAATTTCTTTTAGTAAACAATAAGCGAGATAAAACCATTTTGAAAATTCAGAGAATCATAAATAAATACACCGATAAAATCTTTGAATTTATCCATTTTATATTGATTCCCTCAAAACAATATAGAGATAAAATTCACCGAGATCTCAAACACCGTGAGTCTGTAAGCCACGTTAGTGTGGACGTTTACAAACTCGAACATTTACAAGAGAAGGTTTTACACATTAATTCATTCATCAACCTAACCTCATGACAAAATAATAAATTGTCGGTTCATCTTTAGCCATGCAAATAATAGCAGTGACTCTGTTGGGGAGCATACTAATTATTTACATCTAAGTGTACACCATTATTTGATCCCAAGTCCGCTGCCCAAGCTTATGTGCCTTATTGTTGGAGAAGTACACATGCGCTTAGATAACTTTCTACAACCAACAATTATATAAGTTTGTACTAGTGAGCCGCATATAAACTCATATGTTAGGGAGGAAGACACTATTGCCAACGCGCAAGTCCATATGCATCACATTACAAACAATAATTATTTAAAGAAGTCTGTACCAGTGATCTGTAAATAAACTCTTCTGTTAGGGAGGAAGGCACTATAACCGACGCGTAGGTTTATTTACATCTCTTCACAAATCAATAATGGAGGCCACGTGAATTAATTACCAATCCCCTCTCCAACTTATTTATTTAATACCGAGGGTTTTTACATGCATATAGTATTTCACAATAAAACACGCAACCTATTACATATGCATCACGATGAAGAAAATATGAGCAACATGATAAAGAAAATGAGCATCATGATGAAAAAAATGAGCATTATGACATAAAAAATAAGCATCATGATGAAGAAAATGAACATCATGTTGAAAAAATATCCATCATAATAAAAGAAAAGAGCATCATGATGAAGAAAATATGCACCATGATGAAGAAATTTGCATCATGATGAAAGAAAAGAGCATCATGATGAAGGAAATGAGCATCATGATGAAGAAAATAAGCATCATGATTAGGAAAATATGCATCATGATGATAAAATATGCATCTGGATGAAGAAAATAAGCATGATGAAGAGAATGAGCATCATGATGAAGAAAATATGCATCATGATGAAGGAAATAAGCATCATGATAATGGAAATGAGCGTCATGTTGAAGAAAATTAGTGTCATGATGAAGAAAATATGCATTATGATGAAGAAAAAACGCATCATGATGAAAAAAATATGCATCCTGATGAAGAAAATGAGCATCATGATGAAAAAAATGAGAATCACGATGAAGAATATATGTATCATGATTAAGGAAATGAGCATAATGACGAAGGAAATATGCATCATGAATAAGAAAATATGCATCATGATTAAGAAAATGAGCATCATGATGAAGAAAATATGCATCATGATGAAGAAAATATGCATCATGAATAAAAAAATATGCATCACGATGAAGAAAATATGCATCTTGATGAAGGAAATGAGCATCATGAGAAAGGGAATGAGCTTCCTAATGTTGGAAATGAGCATCATGATCAAAGAAAAGAGCATCATGAAAAAGGAAATGAGCATCACGATGTAGGAAATATGCATAATGATTAAAGAGAATGAGCATCAAGACGTAGGAAATAAGCATATTGATGACAAAAATATGCATCATGATGAAGAAAATGAGCATCATGATGTATAAAATGAGCATCATGATGAAGAAAATGAGTATATCATGATGAAAAATGAGCATCATGATGAAGAAAATGAGCATTATGACGTAGGAAATAAACCTCATAATGAAGAAAATGAGCATCATGATGAAAAATATACATCATGATAAAGGAAAAGAGCATCATGATGAAGAAAATATGTATAATGATGAAGAAAATATGCATCATGATGAAGAAATTAGCAACATGATGAAAGAAAAGAGCATCATGATAATGAATATGAGCATCATGAAAAAGAAAATATGCATCATGAAGAAGAAAATATGCTTCATGATGAAGAAAATGAGCATGATGATGATGAAAATATGCATCATTATGAAGAGAATGAGCATCATGATGAAGAAAATATGCATCGTCACAAAGAAAATGAGCATCATGATGAAGAAAATGAGCAATATAATTAAGGAAATGAGCATCATGATGAAGGAAATGAGCATCATGATGAAGTAAATGAGCATCATGATGAAGAAAATGTGATTCACGATGAAGAAAATGTACATCATGATGAAGAAAGTATGCATCATGATGAAGAAAATGAGCATCATGATGATGAAATCATGATGAAGAAAATGAGCATCATGATGATTAAAATGGGCATCATGATGAAGGAAATTAGCATCATGATAAAGGAAATGAGCATCATGATGAAGAAAATGAGCATCATGATGAAGAAAATAAGCATCTTGATGAAGAAAATATGTATCATTATGAAGAAAATGAACATCATGATGAAGATAATATGAAACATGATAAAGAAAATAACCATCATGATGAAGAAAATGAGCATCATGATAAAGAAAATGAGCATCTTGATGAAGAAAATATGAATCATGATGAAGAAAATGAGCATCACGATGAAGGAAATGAGAATCACGATGAAGGAAATAAGCATCACGATGAAGGAAATGAGAATCGTTGAAGAAAATATGAATCATGATGAAGAAAATGAGAATCATGATAAAGAAAATATGCATCATGATGAAGGAAATGAGCATAATGATGAAGGAACTATGCATCATAATAAAAAAAATGAGCATCATGATGAAGAAAATGAGAATCGTGATGAAGAAAATATGCGTCATGAAGAAGAAAATGAGCATCATGATGAAAAAATTGAACATCATGAAGAAATCATGATGAAAAAAATGAGCATTATGATGAAGGAAATGAGAATCGTGATGAAATGAGCATCAAGATGAAGAAAATATGCATCATGATGAAGTAAATGAGCATCATGATGAAGGAAATACGCATCATTACGAAGGAAATGAGCATCATGATGAAAAAAATGAGCATCATGCTGAAGAAAATATGCATCATAATGAAAAAAATGAGCATCATGATGAGGAGAATATGCATCATGATAAAGAGAAGATGCATCATGATGAAGAAAATGAACATCATGATATAGGAAATGAGTTTCATGATGAATAAACTGAGCATCAGGATGAAGAAAATATGCATCATGATGAATAAATGATCAACAGATGAAGAAAATATGCATCATGATGAAGAAAATATGAATCATGATGAAGAAAATGAGCATCAAGATGAAGATAATGAGCATCATGATTAAGAAAATATGCATCATGATGAAGAAAATGAGCATCATGATGAAGAAAATTTGCATCATGATGAAGAAAATATGCATCATGATCAAGAAAATATGCATCATGATGAAGCTCATGGTGAAGAAAATATATATATATCATGATGAAGTAAATTAGCATCATAATGAAGAAAATGAGCATCACAATGAAGAAAATGAGCATCATGATGAAGAAAATGAGCATCATAATGAAGAAAATATGCATCATGATGAAGAAAATGTGCATCATCATGGAGAAAATGAGCATGATTACGAAGAAAATATGCATCATGATGAAGAAAATGAGCATAATGCTGAAGAAATTGAGCATCATGATGAAGAAAATTTGCATCATGATGAGAGCATCATGATGAATAAAATATGCCTCATGATGAAGAAAATGAGCATCATGATAAAGAAAATATGCATCGTGATGAAGAAAATTAGCATCATGATGAAGAAAATATGCATAATGAAGAAAATATGCATCATGATGAAGAATGATCATCTTGATGAAGAAAATATACATCATGATAAAGAAAATGAGCGTCACGATGAAGATAATGAGCATCATGATGAAGAAAATATGCATCATGATAAAGGAAATGAGCATCGTGATGAAGGAAATGTGCATTATGATGAAGAGAATTAGCATCATGATGAAGAAAATATGAATCATGATATAGAAAATATGCATCATGATGAAGGAAATGAGCTTCCAGATATTGGAAATAAGCATCATGATCAAAGAAAAGAACATCATAATGAAGGAAATGTTGAAAGAAATATGCGTAATGATTAAAGAAAATGAACATCATGACATAGAAAATAAGCATCATGATGAAGAAAATATGAATCATGATGAAGAAAATGAGCATCATGATGTAGAAAATGAGCATCATGATGAAGAAAATAAGCATTATGACGAAGGAAATAAGTATCATGATGAAGAAAATTAGCTTCATGATTAAAAAATATGCATCATGATAAAAGAAAAGGGCATCATGATAAAAGAAATGATGAAGAAAATATGCATCATGATGAAAGAAAAGAGCTTCATGATGAAGAAAATGAGCACCATGTTGTAGAAAATGAGCTCATGATGAAGAAAATGAGCATATGACGAAGGAAATAAGCATCATGATGAAGAAAATTAGCATCATGATTAAAAAATATGCATCATGATAAAAGAAAAGTGCATTATGATGAAGAAAATATGCATCATGATGAAGAAAAAGAGCATCATGATGAAGAAAATGAGCATCTTGCCTTTTAGCCTCACTCAAGATTCCTTATAGTCGCATTAGACCATCATATTTCTATTAACCTCTCACCTCTCCACTAGAGACTTTAAAAGGCATCATGGGACTTCTTTAGAGAGAACACACTTATATTTTCCTAAGCAGTAAAATTCGAAACCAAGATTCTTTTCTAATCATCTAATTTAGGACCAGTAAATATAATTTCTTTCAGTAAACAATAAGCGAGATAAAACTATTTTGAAAATTCAGAGAATCATAAATAAATACACCGATCAAATCTTTGAATTTATCCATTTTATATTGATTCCCTCAAAACAATATAGATATAAAATTCACCGACATCTCAAACACCGTGAGTCTGTAAGCCACGTTAGTGTGGACGTTTACAAACTTGAACATTTACAAGAGAAGGTTTTACACATTAATTCATTCATCAACCTAACCTCATGACAAAATAATAAATTGTCGGTTCATCTTTAGCCATGCAAATAATAGCAGTGACTCTGTTGGGGAGCATACTAATTATTTACATCTAAGTGTACACCATTATTTGATCTCAAGTCCGCTGCCCAAGCTTATGTGCCTTATTGTTGGAGAAGTACACATGCGCTTAGATAACTTTCTACAACCAACAATTATATAAGTTTGTACTAGCGAGCCGCATATAAACTCATATGTTAGGGAGGAAGACACTATTGCCAACGCGCAAGTCCTTATGCATCACATTACAAACAATAATTATTTAAAGAAGTCTGTACCAGTTATCTGTAAATAAACTCTTCTGTTAGGGAGGAAGGCACTATAACCGACGCGTAGGTTTATTCACATCTCTTTACAAATCAATAATGGAGGCCACGTGAATTAATTACCAATCCCCTCTCCAACTTATTTATTTAATACCAAGGGTTTTTACATGCATATAGTATTTCACAATAAAACACGCAACCTATTACATATGCATCACGATGAAGAAAATATGAGCAACATGATAAAGAAAATGAGCATCATGATGAAAAAAATGAGCATTATGACATAAGAAATAAGCATCATGATGAAGAAAATGAACATCATGTTGAAAAAATATCCATCATAATAAAAGAAAAGAGCATCATGATGAAGAAAATATGCACCATGATGAAGAAATTTGCATCATGATGAAAGAAAAGAGCATCATGATGAAGGAAATGAGCATCATGATGAAGAAAATAAGCATCATGATTAGGAAAATATGCATCATGATGATAAAATATGCATCTGGATGAAGAAAATAAGCATGATGAAGAGAATGAGCATCATGATGAAGAAAATATGCATCATGATGAAGGAAATAAGCATCATGATAATGGAAATGAGCGTCATGTTGAAGAAAATTAGTGTCATGATGAAGAAAATATGCATTATGATGAAGAAAAAACGCATCATGATGAAAAAAATATGCATCGTGATGAAGAAAATGAGCATCATGATGAAAAAAATGAGAATCACGATGAAGAATATATGTATCATGATTAAGGAAATGAGCATAATGACGAAGGAAATATGCATCATGAATAAGAAAATATGCATCATGATTAAGAAAATGAGCATCATGATGAAGAAAATATGCATCATGATGAAGAAAATATGCATCATGAATAAAAAAATATGCATCACGATGAAGAAAATATGCATCTTGATGAAGGAAATGAGCATCATGAGAAAGGGAATGAGCTTCCTAATGTTGGAAATGAGCATCATGATCAAAGAAAAGAGCATCATGAAAAAGGAAATGAGCATCACGATGTAGGAAATATGCATAATGATTAAAGAGAATGAGCATCAAGACGTAGGAAATAAGCATCTTGATGACAAAAATATGCATCATGATGAAGAAAATGAGCATCATGATGTATAAAATGAGCATCATGATGAAGAAAATGAGTATATCATGATGAAAAATGAGCATCATGATGAAGAAAATGAGCATTATGACGTAGGAAATAAACCTCATAATGAAGAAAATGAGCATCATGATGAAAAATATACATCATGATAAAGGAAAAGAGCATCATGATGAAGAAAATATGTATAATGATGAAGAAAATATGCATCATGATGAAGAAATTAGCAACATGATGAAAGAAAAGAGCATCATGATAATGAATATGAGCATCATGAAAAAGAAAATATGCATCATGAAGAAGAAAATATGCTTCATGATGAAGAAAATGAGCATGATGATGATGAAAATATGCATCATTATGAAGAGAATGAGCATCATGATGAAGAAAATATGCATCGTCACGAAGAAAATGAGCATCATGATGAAGAAAATGAGCAATATAATTAAGGAAATGAGCATCATGATGAAGGAAATGAGCATCATGATGAAGTAAATGAGCATCATGACGAAGAAAATGTGATTCACGATGAAGAAAATGTACATCATGATGAAGAAAGTATGCATCATGATGAAGAAAATGAGCATCATGATGATGAAATCATGATGAAGAAAATGAGCATCATGATGATTAAAATGGGCATCATGATGAAGGAAATTAGCATCATGATAAAGGAAATGAGCATCATGATGAAGAAAATGAGCATCATGATGAAGAAAATAAGCATCTTGATGAAGAAAATATGTATCATTATGAAGAAAATGAACATCATGATGAAGATAATATGCAACATGATAAAGAAAATAACCATCATGATGAAGAAAATGAGCATCATGATAAAGAAAATGAGCATCTTGATGAAGAAAATATTAATCATGATGAAGAAAATGAGCATCACGATGAAGGAAATGAGAATCACGATGAAGGAAATAAGCATCACGATGAAGGAAATGAGAATCGTTGAAGAAAATATGAATCATGATGAAGAAAATGAGAATCATGATAAAGAAAATATGCATCATGATGAAGGAAATGAGCATAATGATGAAGGAACTATGCATCATAATAAAAAAAATGAGCATCATGATGAAGAAAATGAGAATCGTGATGAAGAAAATATGCGTCATGAAGAAGAAAATGAGCATCATGATGAAAAAATTGAACATCATGAAGAAATCATGATGAAAAAAATGAGCATTATGATGAAGGAAATGAGAATCGTGATGAAATGAGCATCAAGATGAAGAAAATATGCATCATGATGAAGTAAATGAGCATCATGATGAAGGAAATACGCATCATTACGAAGGAAATGAGCATCATGATGAAAAAAATGAGCATCATGCTGAAGAAAATATGCATCATAATGAAAAAAATGAGCATCATGATGAGGAGAATATGCATCATGATAAAGAGAAGATGCATCATGATGAAGAAAATGAACATCATGATATAGGAAATGAGTTTCATGATGAATAAACTGAGCATCAGGATGAAGAAAATATGCATCATGATGAATAAATGATCAACAGATGAAGAAAATATGCATCATGATGAAGAAAATATGAATCATGATGAAGAAAATGAGCATCAAGATGAAGATAATGAGCATCATGATTAAGAAAATATGCATCATGATGAAGAAAATGAGCATCATGATGAAGAAAATTTGCATCATG
The DNA here is from genome assembly GCA_023678885.1 of Pogostemon cablin. Classification (NCBI taxonomy): domain Eukaryota; kingdom Viridiplantae; phylum Streptophyta; class Magnoliopsida; order Lamiales; family Lamiaceae; genus Pogostemon; species Pogostemon cablin. The sequence goes on along the minus strand of CM042994.1, from coordinate 15,739,647 downwards.
ATGAAGAAAATATGCATCATGATCAAGAAAATATGCATCATGATGAAGCTCATGGTGAAGAAAATATATATATATCATGATGAAGTAAATTAGCATCATAATGAAGAAAATGAGCATCACAATGAAGAAAATGAGCATCATGATGAAGAAAATGAGCATCATAATGAAGAAAATATGCATCATGATGAAGAAAATGTGCATCATCATGGAGAAAATGAGCATGATTACGAAGAAAATATGCATCATGATGAAGAAAATGAGCATAATGCTGAAGAAATTGAGCATCATGATGAAGAAAATTTGCATCATGATGAGAGCATCATGATGAATAAAATATGCCTCATGATGAAGAAAATGAGCATCATGATAAAGAAAATATGCATCGTGATGAAGAAAATGAGCATCATGATGAAGAAAATATGCATAATGAAGAAAATATGCATCATGATGAAGAATGATCATCTTGATGAAGAAAATGTACATCATGATAAAGAAAATGAGCATCACGATGAAGATAATGAGCATCATGATGAAGAAAATATGCATCATGATAAAGGAAATGAGCATCGTGATGAAGGAAATGTGCATTATGATGAAGAGAATTAGCATCATGATGAAGAAAATATGAATCATGATATAGAAAATATGCATCATGATGAAGGAAATGAGCTTCCAGATATTGGAAATAAGCATCATGATCAAAGAAAAGAACATCATAATGAAGAAAATGTTGAAAGAAATATGCATAATGATTAAACAAAATGAACATCATGACATAGAAAATAAGCATCATGATGAAGAAAATATGAATCATGATGAAGAAAATGAGCATAATGATGTAGAAAATGAGCATCATGATGAAGAAAATAAGCATTATGACGAAGGAAATAAGTATCATGATGAAGAAAATTAGCTTCATGATTAAAAAATAGGCATCATGATAACAGAAAAGGGCATCATGATAAAAGAAATGATGAAGAAAATATGCATCATGATGAAAGAAAAGAGCTTCATGATGAAGAAAATGAGCACCATGATGAAGAAAATGAGCATCATGATGTAGAAAATGAGCTCATGATGAAGAAAATGAGCATATGACGAAGGAAATAAGCATCATGATGAAGAAAATTAGCATCATGATTAAAAAATATGCATCATGATAAAAGAAAAGTGCATTATGATAAAGAAAATATGCATCATGATGAAGAAAAAGAGCATCATGATGAAGAAAATGAGCATCTTGCCTTTTAGCCTCACTCAAGATTCCTTATAGTCGCATTAGACCATCATATTTCTATTAACCTCTCACCTCTCCACTAGAGACTTTAAAAGGCATCATGGGACTTCTTTAGTGAGAACACACTTATATTTTCCTAAGCAGTAAAATTCGAAACCAAGATTCTTTTCTAATCATCTAATTTAGGACCAGTAAATATAATTTCTTTCAGTAAACAATAAGCGAGATAAAACTATTTTGAAAATTCAGAGAATCACAAATAAATACACCGATCAAATCTTTGAATTTATCCATTTTATATTTATTCCCTCAAAACAATATAGATATAAAATTCACCGACATCTCAAACACCGTGAGTCTGTAAGCCACGTTAGTGCGGACGTTTACAAACTCGAACATTTACAAGAGAAGGTTTTACACATTAATTCATTCATCAACCTAACCTCATGACAAAATAATAAATTGTCGGTTCATCTTTAGCCATGCAAATAATAGCAGTGACTCTGTTGGGGAGCATACCAATTATTTACATCTAAGTGTACACCGTTATTTGATCCCAAGTCCGCTGCCCAAGCTTATGTGCCTTATTGTTGGAGAAGTACACATGCGCTAAGATAATTTTCTACAACCAACAATTATATAAGTTTGTACTAGTGAGCCGCATATAAACTCATATGTTAGGGAGGAAGACACTATTGCCAACGCGCAAGTCCATATGCATCACATTACAAACAATAATTATTTAAAGAAGTCTGTACCAGTGATCTGTAAATAAACTCTTCTGTTAGGGAGGAAGGCACTATAACCGACGCGTAGGTTTATTCACATCTCTTTACAAATCAATAATGGAGGCCACTTGAATTAATTACCAATCCCCTCTCCAACTTATTTATTTAATACCGAGGGTTTTTACATGCATATAGTATTTCACAATAAAACACGCAACCTATTACATATGCATCACGATGAAGAAAATATGAGCAACATGATAAAGAAAATGAGCATCATGATGAAAAAAATGAGCATTATGACATAAGAAATAAGCATCATGATGAAGAAAATGAACATCATGTTGAAAAAATATCCATCATAATAAAAGAAAAGAGCATCATGATGAAGAAAATATGCACCATGATGAAGAAATTTGCATCATGATGAAAGAAAAGAGCATCATGATGAAGGAAATGAGCATCATGATGAAGAAAATAAGCATCATGATTAGGAAAATATGCATCATGATGATAAAATATGCATCTGGATGAAGAAAATAGGCATGATGAAGAGAATGAGCATCATGATGAAGAAAATATGCATCATGATGAAGGAAATAAGCATCATGATAATGGAAATGAGCGTCATGTTGAAGAAAATTAGTGTCATGATGAAGAAAATATGCATTATGATGAAGAAAAAACGCATCATGATGAAAAAAATATGCATCGTGATGAAGAAAATGAGCATCATGATGAAAAAAATGAGAATCACGATGAAGAATATATGTATCATGATTAAGGAAATGAGCATAATGACGAAGGAAATATGCATCATGAATAAGAAAATATGCATCATGATTAAGAAAATGAACATCATGATGAAGAAAATATGCATCATGATGAAGAAAATATGCATCATGAATAAAAAATATGCATCACGATAAATAAAATATGCATCATGATGAAGGAAATGAGCATCATGATGAAGGGAATGAGCTTCATAATGTTGGAAATGAGCATCATGATCAAAGAAAAGAGCATCATTAAAAAGGTATTGAGCATCACGATGTAGGAAATATGCATCATGATTAAAGAGAATGAGCATCAAGGCAATAGGAAATAAGCATCTTGATGACAAAAATATGCATCATGATGAAGAAAATGAGCATCATGATGTATAAAATGAGCATCATAATGAAGAAAATGAGTATATCATGATGAAAAAATGAGCATCATGATGAAGAAAATGAGCATCATGATGAAAAATATACATCATGATAAAGGAAAAAAGCATCATGATGAAGAAAATATGTATAATGATGAAGAAAATATGCAACATGATGAAGAAATTAGCATCATGATGAAAGAAAATAGAATCATGATGAAGGAAATGAGCATCATGATGAAACCTGCATCATGATGAAGAAAATATGCTTCAAGATGAAGAAAATGAGCATGATGATGATGAAAATATGCATCATGATGAAGAGAATGAGCATCATGATGAAGAAAATATGCATCTTAGTGAAGAAAATGAGCATCATGATGAAGAAAATGAGCAATATGATTAATTTAATGAGCATCATGATTAATTAAATGAGCATCATGATTAATTAAATGAGCATCATGATGAAGAAAATGAGCATCATGATATAGAAAATATGCATGATGATGAAGGAAATGGCATCATGATGAAGGAAATGAGCATCATGACGAAGAAAATGTTCTTCACGATGAAGAAAATGTGCATCATGATGAAGAAAATATGCATCATGATGAAGAAATCATGATGAAGAAATTGAGCATCATGATGATGAAAATGGGCATCATGATGAAGGAAATTAGCATCATGATAAAGGAAATTTGCGTCATGGTGAAGAAAATGAGCATCATAATGAAGAAAATATGCATCATGATAAATAAAATATGTATCATGATGAAGAAAATGAACATCATGATGAAAAAAATATGCAACATGATAAAGAAAATAACCATCATGATGAAGAAAATGAGCATCATGATAATGAAAATGAGCATCTTGATGAAGAAAATATGAATCATGATGAAGAAAATGAGCATCACGATGAAGGAAATGAGAATCACGATGAAGGAAATAAGCATCACGATGAAGGAAATGAGAATAGTTGAACAAAATATGCATCATGATGAAGAAAATATGCATCATGATGAAGGAAATGAACATAATGATGAAGGAACTATGCATCATATTGAAGAAAATGAGCATCACGATGAAGAAAATGAGAATCATGATGAAGAAAATATGTGTCCTGAAGAAGAAAATGAGCATCATGATGAAGAAATCATTATGAAGAAAATGAGCATTATGATGAAGGAAACGAGAATCATGATGAAGGAAATGAGCATCACGATGAAGAAAATGAGAATCATGATGAAGAAAATGTGTCCTGAAGAAGAAAATGAGCATCATGATGAAGAAATCATTATGAAGAAAATGAGCATTATGATGAATGAAACGAGAATCATGATGAAAGAAATGAGCATCAAGATGAAGAAAATATGCATCATGATGAAGTAAATGAGCATCATTATGAAGAAAATACGCATCATTACGAAGGAAATGAGTTCATGATGAAGGAAATGAGCATCATGATGAAGAAAATGAGCATCACGCTGAAGAAAATATGCATCATTATGAAGAAAATGAGGATCATGATGAAGAAAATGAGCATCATGATGAAGAAAATGAGAATCATAATAAAAAAATGAGCATCATGATGAGGAGAATATGCATCATGATAAAGAGAAAATGCATCATGATGAAGAAAATGAACATCATGATATAGGAAATGAGCATCATGATGAATAAACTGAGCATCAGGATGAAGAAAATATGCATCATGATGAATAAATGAGCAACAGATGAAGAAAATATGCATCATGATGAAGAAAATATGCATCATGATGAAGAAAATGAGCATCAAAATGAAGATAATGAGCATCATGATTAACAAAATATGCATCATGATAAAGAAAATGAGCATCATGATGAAGAAAATTTGCATCATGATGAAGAAAATATACATCATGATCAAGAAAATAATCATCATGATGAAGCTCATGGTGAAAAAAATATTTTCATGATGAAGAAAATATGCATCATGATGAAGAAAATGAGCATCACAATGAAGAAAACGAGCATCATGATGAAGAAAATGAGCATCATGATGAAGAAAATATGCATCATGATGAAAAAATGTGAATCATCATGGAGAAAATGAGCATGATTATGTAGAAAATATGCATCATGATGAAGAAAATGAGCATAATGCTGAAGAAATTGAGCATCATGATGAAAAAAATATGCATCATAATGAAGAAAATGAGCATCATGATGAAGGAAATGAGCATCATGATGAAGAAAATATGGATCATGATGAAGAAAATATGCATCATGATGAGAGCATCATGATTAAGAAAATATGCGTCATAATGAAGAAAATGAGCATCATGATGAAGAAAATTTGCATTATGATAAAGAAAATGACAATCATGATGAAGAAAATGATCATCATGATGAAGAGAATATGCATCATGATGAAGAAAAAATGCTTCACGATTAAGAAAATGAGCATTATGATGAAGGAAATCAGCATCATGATGATAAAAATTTACATAATGATAAGTAAAATGAGCAACATTATGAAGAAAATGTGCATCATGATGAAGATAATGAGCATCATGATGAAAAAAATATGCATCATGATGAAGATAATAAGCATCATGATGAAGAAAATTTGCATCATGATGAAGAAAATATGCATCATGATCAAGAAAATATGCATCATGATGAAGCTCATGATGAAGAAAATATATATCATGGTGAAGAAAATGAGCATCATGATGAAGAAAATATGCATCATAATGAAGAAAATGAGCATCACGATGAAGAAAATAAGCATCATGATGAAGATAATATGCATCATGATGAAGAAAATATGCATCATCATGAAGAAAATGAGCATGATGATGAAGAAAATTTGCATCATCATGAAGAAAATGAGCATCATGATGAAGAAAATATGCATCATAATGAAGAAAATTTGCATCATGATGAGAGCATCATCATGAAGAAAATATGCCTCATGATGAAGAAAATGAGTATCATGATGAAGAAAATGAGCATCATGATAAAGAAAATATGCATCGTGATGAAGAAAATGAGCATCATGATGAAGAAAATATGCATAATGATGAATAAAATATGCATCATGATGAAGAATGATCATCTTGATGAAGAAAATATACAGCATGATAAAGAAAATGAGCATCACGATGAAGAGAATGAGCATCATGATTAAGAGAATATGCATCATGATAAAGGAAATGAGCATCATGATGAAGGAAATGAGCATCATGATGAAGAGAATTAGCATCATGATGAAGAAAATATGCATCATGATGAATAAATTGAGCATTATGATGAAGAAAATGAGAATAATGATGAAGGGAATATGCATCATGATGAAGAAAATATGCATCATGATATAGAAAATATTCATCATGATTAAGGAAATGAGCTTCCAGATGTTGAAAATGAGCATCATGATCAAAGAAAAGAACATCATGATGAAGGAAATGTTGAAAGAAATATGCATAATGATTAAAGAAAATGAGCATCATGACATAGGAAATAAGCATCATGATGAAGAAAATATGATTCATGATGAAGAAAATGAGCATTATGAAGAAGGAAATAAGCATCATGATGAAGAAAATTAGCATCATGATTAAAAAATATACATCATGATAAACGAAAAGGGCATTATGATAAAGGAAAATATGCATCATGATGAAGAAAATATGCATCATGATGAAGGAAAAGAGCATCATGATGAAGAAAATGAGCATCATGACGAAGAAAATGTTCTTCACGATGAAGAAAATGTGCATCATGATGAAGAAAATATGCATCATGATGAAGAAATCATGATGAAGAAATTGAGCATCATGATGATGAAAATGGGCATCATGATGAAGGAAATTAGCATCATGATAAAGGAAATTTGCGTCATGGTGAAGAAAATGAGCATCATAATGAAGAAAATATGCATCATGATAAATAAAATATGTATCATGATGAAGAAAATGAACATCATGATGAAAAAAATATGCAACATGATAAAGAAAATAACCATCATGATGAAGAAAATGAGCATCATGATAATGAAAATGAGCATCTTGATGAAGAAAATATGAATCATGATGAAGAAAATGAGCATCACGATGAAGGAAATGAGAATCACGATGAAGGAAATAAGCATCACGATGAAGGAAATGAGAATAGTTGAACAAAATATGCATCATGATGAAGAAAATATGCAACATGATGAAGGAAATGAACATAATGATGAAGGAACTATGCATCATATTGAAGAAAATGAGCATCACGATGAAGAAAATGAGAATCACGATGAAGAAAATGAGAATCATGATGAAGAAAATAAGTGTCCTGAAGAAGAAAATGAGCATCATGATGAAGAAATCATTATGAAGAAAATGAGCATTATGATGAATGAAACGAGAATCATGATGAAAGAAATGAGCATCAAGATGAAGAAAATATGCATCATGATGAAGTAAATGAGCATCATTATGAAGAAAATACGCATCATTACGAAGGAAATGAGTTCATGATGAAGGAAATGAGCATCATGATGAAGAAAATGAGCATCACGCTGAAGAAAATATGCATCATTATGAAGAAAATGAGGATCATGATGAAGAAAATGAGCATCATGATGAAGAAAATGAGAATCATAATAAAAAAATGAGCATCATGATGAGGAGAATATGCATCATGATAAAGAGAAAATGCATCATGATGAAGAAAATGAACATCATGATATAGGAAATGAGCATCATGATGAATAAACTGAGCATCAGGATGAAGAAAATATGCATCATGATGAATAAATGAGCAACAGATGAAGAAAATATGCATCATGATGAAGAAAATATGCATCATGATGAAGAAAATGAGCATCAAAATGAAGATAATGAGCATCATGATTAACAAAATATGCATCATGATAAAGAAAATGAGCATCATGATGAAGAAAATTTGCATCATGATGAAGAAAATATACATCATGATCAAGAAAATAATCATCATGATGAAGCTCATGGTGAAAAAAATATTTTCATGATGAAGAAAATATGCATCATGATGAAGAAAATGAGCATCACAATGAAGAAAACGAGCATCATGATGAAGAAAATGAGCATCATGATGAAGAAAATATGCATCATGATGAAAAAATGTGAATCATCATGGAGAAAATGAGCATGATTATGTAGAAAATATGCATCATGATGAAGAAAATGAGCATAATGCTGAAGAAATTGAGCATCATGATGAAAAAAATATGCATCATAATGAAGAAAATGAGCATCATGATGAAGGAAATGAGCATCATGATGAAGAAAATATGGATCATGATGAAGAAAATATGCATCATGATGAGAGCATCATGATTAAGAAAATATGCGTCATAATGAAGAAAATGAGCATCATGATGAAGAAAATTTGCATCATGATGAAGAAAATATGCATCATGATCAAGAAAATATGCATCATGATGAAGCTCATGATGAAGAAAATATATATCATGGTGAAGAAAATGAGCATCATGATGAAGAAAATATGCATCATAATGAAGAAAATGAGCATCACGATGAAGAAAATAAGCATCATGATGAAGATAATATGCATCATGATGAAGAAAATATGCATCATCATGAAGAAAATGAGCATGATGACGAAGAAAATTTGCATCATCATGAAGAAAATGAGCATCATGATGAAGAAAATATGCATCATAATGAAGAAAATTTGCATCATCATGAAGAAAATATGCCTCATGATGAAGAAAATGAGTATCATGATGAAGAAAATGAGCATCATGATAAAGAAAATATGCATCGTGATGAAGAAAATGAGCATCATGATGAAGAAAATATGCATAATGATGAATAAAATATGCATCATGATGAAGAATGATCATCTTGATGAAGAAAATATACAGCATGATAAAGAAAATGAGCATCACGATGAAGAGAATGAGCATCATGATGAAGAAAATATGCATCATGATAAAGGAAATGAGCATCATGATGAAGGAAATGAGCATCATGATGAAGAGAATTAGCATCATGATGAAGAAAATATGCATCATGATGAATAAATTGAGCATTATGATGAAGAAAATGAGAATAATGATGAAGGGAATATGCATCATGATGAAGAAAATATGCATCATGATATAGAAAATATTCATCATGATTAAGGAAATGAGCTTCCAGATGTTGAAAATGAGCATCATGATCAAAGAAAAGAACATCATGATGAAGGAAATGTTGAAAGAAATATGCATAATGATTAAAGAAAATGAGCATCATGACATAGGAAATAAGCATCATGATGAAGAAAATATGATTCATGATGAAGAAAATGAGCATTATGAAGAAGGAAATAAGCATCATGATGAAGAAAATTAGCATCATGATTAAAAAATATACATCATGATAAACGAAAAGGGCATCATGATAAAGGAAAATATGCATCATGATGAAGAAAATATGCATCATGATGAAGGAAAAGAGCATCATGATGAAGAAAATGAGCATCATGATGAAGAAAATGAGCATCTTGCCTTTTAACCTCACTCAAGTATCCTTATAGGCGCATTAGACTATTAACCTCACTCAAGAAAATGAGCATCATGATGAAAAATATGCATCATGATAAAGGAAAAGAGCATCGGGATGAAGAAAATATGCATCATGATGAAGAAAATTTGCATCACGATGAAGAAATTAGTGTCATGATGAAAGAAAAGAGCATCATATTGATGAAAATGAGCTTCATAATGAAGAAAGTATGCTTCATGGTGAAGAAATGAGAATGATGATGAAGTAAATATGCATCATGACGAAGAAAATGAATATCGTGATGAGGAATATATGCATCATGATGAAGAAAATGAGCATCATGATGAAGAAAATGAGCATCATGATGAAGAAAATATGCATCGTCATGAAGAAAATGAGCATCATGATGAAGAAAATATGCGTCATGATGAAGAAAATGAGCATCATGATGAAAAAATTGAGCATCATGATGAAGAAAATTAGCATTATGAAGAAGGAAATTAGCATCATGATTAATTAAATGAGCATCATGATGAAGAAAAAATGCATCATGATGAAAAAATTTTTCATCATGATAAAGAAAATTTGCATCATGATGAAGAAAATGAGCATCATGATTAAAGAAATGAGCATCATGACGAAGAAAATGTGCTTCACGATGGAGAAAATGTGCATCATGATAAAGAAAATATGCATCATGATGAAGAAAATATGCTTCATGATGAAGAAAATTAGGAGGAAGATGAAGATAATATGCATAATTATGAAGAAAATTTGCATAATGATCAAGAAAATATGCATCATGATGAAGCTCATGATGAAGAAAATATATATCATGATGAAGAAAATACGCATCATGATGAAGAAAATGAACATAACGATGAAGGAAATGAGCATTATGATGAAGAAAATGAGAATCATGATGAAGAAAATATGTTTCATGATGAAAAAAATATGTATCATCATAAAGAAAATGAGCATGATGATGAAAAAAATATGCATCATGATGAAGAAAATGAGCATCATGCTGAAGAAATTGAGCATCATAATGAAGAAAATATGTATCATAACATAGAAAATGAGCATCATGATGGAGGAAATGAGAATCATGATGAAGGAAATGGGCCTCATGATGGGGAAAATATGCATCATGATGAAAAAAATATGCATCATGATGAAGAAAATATGCAACATGATTATGCATCATGAAGAACTAAATGAGCATATTGATGAAGAAAATGAACATCATGAAAAAGAGAATATGAATCATGATGAAGAAAATGAGCATCATGATAAAAGGAATATGCATCATGATGAAGAAAATATGTATCATGATGAAGAGAATGAGTACCATGATGAAGAAAATATACATCACAATAAAGGAAATAAACATCATGATGAAGGAAATGAGCACCATGATGAAGAAAATTAGCATCATGATGAAGAAAATATGCATTATGATGAGGAAAATGAGCATCATGATGAGCAGAATATGCATCATGATGAAGAGAATATGCATCATGATGAAGAAACTGAGCATCATGATGAAGGAAATGAGCATCATGAAGAAGAAAATGAGAATCTTGATAAAGAAAATGAGAATCTTGATGAAGAAAATATGCATCATAAAGAAGAAAATGAGCATCATAATGAAGAAAATATGCATCATGTTGAAGGAAATGAGCATCATGATCAAAGAAAAGAGCATCATAGATGAAGGAAATAAGCATCATAATTTAAGAAAATGAGCGTCATTACGTAGGAAATAAGCATCATGATGATGAAAATATGAATCATTATGAAAAAATGAACATCACGATGTAGAAAATGAGTATCATGATGAAGAAAATGAGCATCATGATGAAGAAAATGAGCATCATGATGAAAAATATGCATCATGATAAAGGAAAAGAGCATCAGGATGAAGAAAATATGCATCATGATGAAGAATATGAGCATAACGATGTAGGAAATGAGCATAACGATGAAGAAAATGAGCATCATGATGAAGAAAATATGCATCATGATGAAAAAAATATACATCATCATAAAGAAAATGAGCATGATGATGAAGAAAATATGCATCATGAAGAAGAAAATGAGCATCATGCTGAAGAAATTAAGCATCATGATGAAGAAAACATGTGTCATAACAAAGAAAATGAGCATCATGATGGAGGAAATGAACATCATGATGAATGAAATGAGCATCATGATGGGGAAAATATGCATATTGATGAAAAAAATATGCATCATGATGAAGAAAATATGCAACATGATTAACAAAATACGCATCATGAAGAAGAAAATGAGCATATTGAAGAAGAAAATATTAATCATGATGAAAAAAATGAGCATTATGAAAAAGAGAATATGAATCATGATGAAGAAAATGAGCATCATGATAAAAGGAATATGCATCATGATGAAGAAAATATGCATCATGATGAAGAGAATGAGCACATGATGAAGAAAATATACATCATGATAGAGGAAATAAGCATCATTATGAAGGAAATGCGCACCATGATGAAGAAAATTAGCATCATGATGAAGAAAATATGCATTATGATGAAGAAAATGAGCATCATGATGAGAAGAATATGCATCATGATGAAGAAACAGAGCATCATGATGAAGGAAATGAGCATCATGAAGAATAAAATGTGCATCATGATGAAGAAAATGAGAATCTTGATGAAGAAAATTTGCATCATGAAGAAGAAAATGAGCGTCATAATGAAGAAAATATGCATCATGTTGAAGGAAATATGATCAAAGAAAAGGGCATCATAGATGAAGGAAATAAGCATCATAATTTAAGAAAATGAGCATCATTACGTAGGAAATAAGAATCATGATGAAGAAAATATGAATCATGATGAAAAAATGAACATCATGATGTAGAAAATATCATGATGATGAAAATGAGCATCATGATGAAGAAAATGAGCATTATGACATAGGAAATAAGCATCATGATGAAGAAAATGAGCATCATGATGAAAAATATGCATCATGATAAAGGAAAAGAGATCAGGATGAAGAAAATATGCATCATGATGAAGAAAATATACGTCACGATGAAGAAATTAGCATCATGATGAAAGAAAAGAGCATCATATTGATGAAAATGAGCATCATGATGAAGAAATTATGCTTTATGGTGAAGAAATGAGCATCATGATGAAGAAAATATGCATCATGACAAAGAAAATGAGCATCGTCATGAGGATTATATTGATCATGATGAAGAAAATAAGCATCATGATGAAGAAAAATATGCATTGTCATGAAGAAAATGAGCATCATGATGAAGAAAATATGCGTCATGATGAAGAAAATATGCGTCATGAGGAAAAAATTTAGCATCATAATGAAGAAAATGAGCATTATGAAGAAGTAAATTAGCATCATGATTAATTAAATGAGCATCATGATGAATGAAATATGCATCATGATATAAAAAATTTTCATCATGATGAAGAAAATTTGCATCATGATGAAGGAAATGAACATCATGATGAAGAAAATGAGCATCATGACCAAGAAAATATGCTTCATGATGAAGAAAATGTGCATCATGATGAAGAAAATATGCATCATGATGAAGAAAATATGCTTCATGATGAAGAAAATTAGCATGATGATGAAGAAAATATGCATTATGATGAAGAAAATTTGCATAATGATCAATAAAATATGCATCATGATGAAGCTCATGATGAAGAAAAAATATATACCATGATGAAGAAAATAAGCATCATTATAAAGAAAATATGCATCATGATGAAGAATATGAGCATAACGATGAAGGAAATGAGCATCACGATGAAGAAAATGAGCATCATGATGAAGAAAATATGCATCATGATGAAAAAAATATGCATCATCACATAGAAAATGAACATGATGATGAAGAAAATATGCATCATGATGAAGAAAATGAGCATCATGCTAAAGAAATTGAGCATCATGATGAAGAAAACATGCATCATAACAAAGAAAATGAGCATCATGATGGAGGAAATGAACATCATGATGAAGGAAATGAGCATCATGATGGGGAAAATATGCATCATGATGAAAAAAATATGCATCATGACGAAGAAAATATGCAACATGATTAACAAAATATGCATCATGAAGAAGAAAATGAGCATATTGATGAAGAAAATATTAATCATGATGAAAAAAATGAGCATCATGAAAAAAAGAATATGAATCATGATGAAGAAAATGAGCATCATGATGAAAGGAATATGCATCATGATGAAGAAAATATGCATCATGATGAAAAGAATGTGCACCATGATGATGAAAATATACATCATGATAAAGGAAATAAGCATCATGATGAAGGAAATGAGCACCATGATGAAGAAAATTAGTATCATGATGAAGAAAATATGCATTACGATGAAGAAAATGAGCATCATGATGAGCAGAATATGCATCATGATGAAGAAACTGACCATCACGATGAAGTAAATGAGCATCATGATGAAGAAAATGTGCATCATGATGAAGAAAATGAGAATCTTGAAGAAGAAAATATGCATCATGAAGAAGAAAATGTGCATCATAATGAATAAAATATGCATCGTGATGAAGGAAATGAGCATCATGATGGGGAAATATGCTTAATGATTAAAGAAAATGAGCATCATGTCATAGGAAATAAGCATCATGATAAAGAAAATATAAATCATGATTAAGAAAATGAGCATCATGATGTAGAAAATGAGCATCATGATGAAGAAAATGAGCATTATGACGAAGGAAATAAGCATCATGATGAAGAAAATTAGCATCATGATTAAAAATATATCCATCATGATAAAAGAAAAGGGCATCATGATAAAGGAAAATATGCATCATGATGAAGAAAATATGCATCATGATGAAAGAAAAGAGCATCATGATGAAGAAAATGAGCATCATGATGAAGAAAATGAGCATCTTGCCTTTTAACCTCACTCAAGTATCCTTATAGTCGCATTAGACCATCATATTTCTATGAACCTCTCACCTCTCCACTAGAGACTTTAAAAGGCATCATGGGACTTCCTTAGAGAGAACACACTTATATTTTCCTAAGTAGTAAAATTCGAAACCAAGATTCTTTTCTAATCATCTAATTTTGGACCAGTAAATATAATTTCTTTCAGTAAACAATAAGCGAGATAAAACCATTTTGAAAATTCAGAGAATCATAAATAAATACACTGATCAAATCTTTGAATTTATCCATTTCAGCGCACTGTACCTGCTGGGCTTCGTATGTAGTCCGCCCAGAAATGAGCGCCACGCACTCCATCAGCCCTCAAGTGTGCGCCATCTGTATGTCGCCAAACGCATCTGCTTGCCATCGATTCCTCATCCATATCGCGCGCTGCCGAAGCACCATCTACAAATAGACCAGGCATCATCCGTACGGCATCAAGAACCATCACACGGTGGCCTGCTCCCATGCACGTATTGCCCTGCAGTAAGTGCCCAATGCGCTCCCGCCTACTTCCTTGCGGCCTTGACTACACGCCGTGCACACCCATCTCGCCCACCGCAGACTCGCTCGGAACAAAATGCAGACCTGCTACGAAAAAGTTGTAGACTCGATCGAAACCCTACAGACCCGATCAGAGTTGGCTGGTGACTCACCCGGAAGTTTGGTACAACGCGACCCAGTCCTCACCCATGCTACTCCGTTGCCCTTTCTGCCACATGCCACTGTGCCATCCGACGGCACGCCTCCGTGCACGCAAACGTGGAGTCAATCGTGTGTGGCATCCGGCACCACCCGGCGCACATCGAGTGTGTCAGCCTGCCATCATTTGAGCCACCGTGTGCGCATGCTAGCCTGCCAAGCGCCTCATCATGCGTTCAACCTAGCTCCTTGCACGACGACATGAAGCCTACCGTGCACTCCATGATTGGAAACACATGAATTCTGCCCGCCTTCGTACTTTCTCCTTTCACCACCGAGCGCACATCAAGAACACACGCTTACCATCGTGTACATCTTTCACCAATCAGTCGTGCTGTTCATGAACGAAATTTACATCCATCGCCACACTTTCATCGCCTGCCATCCGATGCCGTCGTGAGATTCCATGTAGTGAAATGTGTGCCGTGTACAGGATAGGGTATTCAACAAAACCATGATTTTCTAAACCCTAATCCACATAGGCACATAAACCCTAGCCTAACGTTTCACGCTTTACTACAAAACCAAAGCTCTGATACCAATTGTTGACGTTCGATCATTTTGTTAACGTGAACCTTTAGGGTTCCATACGTATCTAACAGTCAGTGGAACAAAAAACAAGAAATGTATTACTTTTCACCAAGGTATATTGGAGAAGATGAATTCATGCCGGAAGCCTGTGCAGCCTCACTATTTTGGGCATAACTCTCTCATCCGATCTCGAATTTGGGTGATCTATGCTCCAAAACGATCCTCTCTTCCGCGGCTTTCTGAGACTATATCACACGTCAAATTCTTAGTTCTGTACAATTTTATAAAAATCATACAAGTTAGCGGATAGCAGCAGCAAATGAACTCTTAATCTTCTAATGTATTCCCAAGTCCAATCTCGAAGTCGTGTGGGCGACAATCTTCGAGATCATCTCAATCTACTATTCCGTCTACCCTCTTCACATGTTAGGCGTGTCTCTCTTAGGGTTAGAACAACTGAGATGAAGAAAATGAGCATCATGATGAAGAAAATATGCATCATGATGAAGAAAATTAGCGTCATGATGAAGGAAATGAGCATCATGATGAAAAAAATAAGCATCTTGATGAAGAAAATATGAATCATGATGAAGAAAATATGCATCATGATGAAGAAAATGAGCATCTTGATTAAGAAAATGAGCATTATGATGAAGAAAATATGTATCATGATGAAGAAAATATGCATCATGATGAAGAAAACGAACATCATGATGAAGAAAATACGCATCATGATAAAGAAAATAAGCATCAAGATGTTCATCACGATGAAGGAAATGAGCATCACGATAAAGGAAATGAGCATCACGATGATGAAATTATGAATCATGATGTAGAAAATGGGCATCATGATAAAGAAAATATGCATCATGTTGAAGAAAATATGCATCATGATAAAGAAAATAAGCATCATGATGAAGAAAATGAGCATCATGATATAGAAAATTGGCATCATGATGAAGAAAATATGCATCATAATGAAGAAAATGAGCATCATGATGAAGAAAATATGCATCGTGATGTAGAAAATGAGCATCATGATTAAGAAATTGAGCATCATGATGAAGAAATCGTGATGAAGGAAATGAGCATCATGATGAAGAATATGAGCATTATTATGAAGAAAATGTGCATCATGATGAAGAAAATATGCATCATGATGAAGAAAATGAGCATCATGATGATGAAATTGAGCATCATGAAGAAGAAATCGTGATGTAGGAAATAAGCATCATGATGAAGAAAATGAGTATTATGATGATGAAAATGTGCATCATGATGAAGAAAATATGCATCATGATGAAGAAAATACGCATCATAGTGAAGAAAATGAGTATTATGATGAAGAAAATGAGCATAATGATCAAGAAAATATGCATCATGATCAAGAAAATATGCATCATGATGAAGCTCATGATGAAGTATATATATATCATGATGAAGAAAATGAGCATCATGGTGAAGAAAATATGCATCATCGAGAAGAAAATGAGCATAATGATGAAGAAAATATTCATCATGATGAAGAAAATGAGCATCATGATGAAGAAATTGAGCATCATGATGAAGAAAATGAGCATCGTAATGAAGGAAATGAGCATCATGATGAAGAAAATATGCATCATGATGAAGAAAATGAGCATTATGATGAAGAGTATATGCATCATCATGAAGAAATTGAGCATCAAGATAAAGAGAATATGCATCATGATGAAGAAAATGAGCATCATGATGAAGAAAATGAGCATCATGATAAAGAAAATATGCATCATGATGTAGAAAATGAGCATCTTGATGAATATGAGCATCAAGATTAAGATAATGAGCATCATGATGAAGAAAATGTGCATCATGTGAAAGAAATGAGCATCATGATGAAAGAAATGTGCATATTGATGAAGAAAATATGCATCATGATGAAGAAAATGATCGTCATGATGAAGAAAATGAGCATCATGATGAAGACAATATGTATTATGATTAAGAGAAAATGCATCATGATAAAGAAAATGAGCATCAAGAAGAAGAAAATGAGTATCATGATGAAGAAAATATGCATCATGATGAAGAAAATCAGCATCATGACAAAGAGAATGAGCATCATGATGAAGAAAATATAAACCATGATGAAGGAAATGGGCATCATGATGAAGGAAATGAGCATCATGATAAAGAAAATATGTATCATGATCAAGAAAATATGAATCATGTTGAAGCTCATAATGAAAATTTTGGCATTCGATCGTTTAGTTAATGTGAACCGTTAGGGTTCCATACATTTCTAATTCAGCGGAAGTAAGAAATTAAGGAAACGTATTACCTTTCACCAGGGTATGTTGGAGAAGAAGGATTCTCGCGGACAACCTGCGCAGCCTCATCATTTTATGCATAACTCTCTCTTCCGATAACAGATATTAGTGATCTATGCGCCAAATTAAGTTACAAACAACTCCATTAATCAATATCTCATCCAAGAGTATTGCCACTCAACCTCAATATCATGCCGGAATAAATCCACCTGCAGGGTTTACATGATAATTCTTATGAGCTCCTCAAGGGGACATCATCAACCTATGTGAGACACGGATTCCTTCTACAATCAACAGCACATCATAGAGACAACACCATTTCTCAACTCACTGAGTTTGTTGTTTTAATTACATGTAAATCTCATTCAATGATAAATCAAAGAAATACATGTTGCCATACGTGTCGAGGTTATTGTATAAGGATTAAGAGCACGAACATCCATAATAACTTAGATCAAGTTCTCCTATAAGTCAGTATAAGTCGAACGATCTCAAGCGGTCCTGCACAATACACACAAAGTGCACTAGTGTGATTCTATAGTCAACACAAACTAATACCAAATCACACAACAACCATCCCGATAGAGAGTCTCCGCCTATCTCGGTTGTGTGCATCTGTTTATACTTTATAAGGAAACCAATAATATGATCTTCCTCGTGTTGTTGTACAACATATTATCTATAGTAATAAGTGAGCGGACTATTACATCGGACATATAAATAAATTATAAAACTTAATCATTTGATAATATGATTCTCATTTCAAATAAATTGTTATAACATTGTTC
The DNA here is from genome assembly GCA_023678885.1 of Pogostemon cablin. NCBI lineage: Eukaryota > Viridiplantae > Streptophyta > Magnoliopsida > Lamiales > Lamiaceae > Pogostemon > Pogostemon cablin. The sequence goes on along the minus strand of CM042994.1, from coordinate 15,720,670 downwards.
ATTCAAAAAGCTAGACTTTTAGTATACAATCCAACAAAAGAAAATATATATCATGATGAAGAAAATGAGCATCATGAAGAAGAAAATATGCATCATGATGAAGAAAATGAGCATCATGATGTAGGAAATGAGCATCATGATGAAGAAAATATGAATCATGATGAAGAAATATGCATCATCATCAATAAAATGAGCATGATGATGAAGAAAATATGCATCATGATGAAGAAAATGAGAATCATGATGAAGAAATTGTGCATCATGATGAAGAAAACGATCATCATAATGAAGGAAATGAGCATCATGATGAAGAAAATGAGCATCATGATGAAGAAAATATGCATCATGATGAAGAAAAATATACATCATGATGAAGAAAATGAGCACCATGATTAAGAAAATATGCATCATGATGAAGAAAATGAGCATCATATTGAAGAAAATATGCATAATGATTAAGAAAATATGCATCATGATGAAGAAAATGAGCATCTTGATGAAGAAAATGTGCATCATGAAAAAGAGAATATGCATCATGATGAAGAAAATGAGCATCAAGAGTAAGAGAATATGCATCATGATGAAGAAAATGAGCATCATGATGAAGAAAATGAGGGTCATGACGAAGAAAATATTCATCATGATGAAGAAAATATGCATCATGATGAAGAAAATGAACATCATGATGAAGAGAATGAGCATCATGATGAAGAAAATATGCATCATGATGAAAGAAATGAGCATCATGATAAAGGAATTGAGCATCATGATGATGAAATTGAGCATCATGAAGAAGAAATCGTGATGTAGGAAATAAGCATCATGATGAAGAAAATGAGTATTATGATGATGAAATTGTGCATCATGATAAAGAAAATAAGCATCATGATGAAGAAAATACGCATCATAGTGAAGAAAATGAGTATTATGATGAAGAAAATGAGCATAATGATCAAGAAAATATGCATCATGATCAAGAAAATATGCATCATGATGAAGCTCATGATGATGTATATATATATCATGATGAAGAAAATGAGCATCATGGTGAAGAAAATATTCATCATCGAGAAGAAAATGAGCATAATGATGAAGAAAATATGCATCATGATGAAGAAAATGAGCATCATGATGAAGAAATTGAGCATCATGATGAAGAAAATGAGCATCGTAATGAAGGAAATTAGCATCATGATGAAGAAAATATGCATCATGATGAAGAAAATGATCATTATGATGAAGAGTATATGCATCATGATGAAGAAATTGAGCATCAAGATAAAGAGAATATGCATCATGATGAAGAAAATGAGCATCATGATGAAGAAAATGAGCATCATGATGAAGAAAATATGCATCATGATGTAGAAAATGAGCATCTTGATGAATATGAGCATCATGATGAAGATAATGAGCATCATGATGAAGAAAATGTGCATCATGATGAAAGAAATAAGCATCATGATGAAAGAAATGTGCATATTGATGAAGAAAATATGCATCATGATGAAGAAAATGAGCGTCATGATGAAGAAAATGAGCATCAAGATGAAGACAATATGTATTATTATTAAGAGAAAATGCATCATGATAAAGAAAATGAGCATCAAGAAGAAGAAAATGAGTATCATGATGAAGAAAATATGCATCATGATGAAGAAAATCAGCATCATGACAAAGAGAATGAGCATCATGATGAAGAAAATATAAACCATAATGAAGGAAATGAGCATCATGATGAAGGAAATGAGCATCATGATAAAGAAAATATGTATCATGATCAAGAAAATATGAATCATGTTGAAGCTCATAATGAAAATTTTGGCATTCGATCGTTTAGTTAATGTGAACCGTTAGGGTTCCATACATTTCTAATTCAGCGGAAGTAAGAAATTAAGGAAACGTATTACCTTTCACCAGGGTATGTTGGAGAAGAAGGATTCTCGCGGACAACCTGCGCAGCCTCATCATTTTATGCATAACTCTCTCTTCCGATAACAGATATTAGTGATCTGTGCGCCAAATTAAGTTACAAACAACTCCATTAATCAATATCTCATCCAAGAGTATTGCCACTCAACCTCAATATCATGCCGGAATAAATCCACCTGCAGGGTTTACATGATAATTCTTATGAGCTCCTCAAGGGGACATCATCAACCTATGTGAGACACGGATTCCTTCTACAATCAACAGCACATCATAGAGACAACACCATTTCTCAACTCACTGAGTTTGTTGTTTTAATTACATGTAAATCTCATTCAATGATAAATCAAAGAAATACATGTTGCCATACGTGTCGAGGTTATTGTATAAGGATTAAGAGCACGAACATCCATAATAACTTAGATCAAGTTCTCCTATAAGTCAGTATAAGTCGAACGATCTCAAGCGGTCCTGCACAATACACACAAAGTGCACTAGTGTGATTCTATAGTCAACACAAACTAATACCAAATCACACAACAACCATCCCGATAGAGAGTCTCCGCCTATCTCGGTTGTGTGCATCTGTTTATACTTTATAAGGAAACCAATAATATGATCTTCCTCGTGTTGTTGTACAACATATTATCTATAGTAATAAGTGAGCGGACTATTACATCGGACATATAAATAAATTATAAAACTTAATCATTTGATAATATGATTCTCATTTCAAATAAATTGTTATAACATTGTTCATTCAAAAAGCTAGACTTTTAGTATACAATCCAACAAAAGAAAATATATATCATGATGAAGAAAATGAGCATCATGAAGAAGAAAATATGCATCATGATGAAGAAAATGAGCATCATGATGTAGGAAATGAGCATCATGATGAAGAAAATATGAATCATGATGAAGAAATATGCATCATCATCAATAAAATGAGCATGATGATGAAGAAAATATGCATCATGATGAAGAAAATGAGAATCATGATGAAGAAATTGTGCATCATGATGAAGAAAACGATCATCATAATGAAGGAAATGAGCATCATGATGAAGAAAATGAGCATCATGATGAAGAAAATATGCATCATGATGAAGAAAAATATACATCATGATGAAGAAAATGAGCACCATGATTAAGAAAATATGCATCATGATGAAGAAAATGAGCATCATATTGAAGAAAATATGCAAAATGATTAAGAAAATATGCATCATGATGAAGAAAATGAGCATCTTGATGAAGAAAATGTGCATCATGAAAAAGAGAATATGCATCATGATGAAGAAAATGAGCATCAAGATTAAGAGAATATGCATCATGATGAAGAAAATGAGCATCATGATGAAGAAAATGAGGGTCATGACGAAGAAAATATTCATCATGATGAAGAAAATATGCATCATGATGAAGAAAATGAACATCATGATGAAGAGAATGAGCATCATGATGAAGAAAATATGCATCATGATGAAAGAAATGAGCATCATGATAAAGGAATTGAGCATCATAATGATGAAATTGAGCATCATGAAGAAGAATCCGTGATGTAGGAAATAAGCATCATGATGAAGAAAATGAGTATTATGATGATGAAAATGTGCATCATGATGAAGAAAATAAGCATCATGATGAAGAAAATACGCATCATAGTGAAGAAAATGAGTATTATGATGAAGAAAATGAGCATAATGATCAAGAAAATATGCATCATGATCAAGAAAATATGCATCATGATGAAGCTCATGATGAAGTATATATATATCATGATGAAGAAAATGAGCATCATGGTGAAGAAAATATGCATCATCGAGAAGAAAATGAGCATAATGATGAAGAAAATATGCATCATGATGAAGAAAATGAGCATCATGATAAAGAAATTGAGCATCATGATGAAGAAAATGAGCATCGTAATGAAGGAAATGAGCATCATGATGAAGAAAATATGTATCATGATGAAGAAAATGAGCATTATGATGAAGAGTATATGCATCATGATGAACAAATTGAGCATCAAGATAAAGAGAATATGCATCATGATGAAGAAAATGAGCATCATGATGAAGAAAATGAGCATCATGATGAAGAAAATATGCATCATGATGTAGAAAATGAACATCTTGATGAATATGAGCATCATGATGAAGATAATGAGCATCATGATGAAGAAAATGTGCATCATGATGAAAGAAATAAGCATCATGATGAAAGAAATGTGCATATTGATGAAGAAAATATGCATCATGATGAAGAAAATGAGCGTCATGATGAAGAAAATGAGCATCATGATGAAGACAATATGTATTATTATTAAGAGAAAATGCATCATGATAAAGAAAATGAGCATCAAGAAGAAGAAAATGAGTATCATGATGAAGAAAATATGCATCATGATGAAGAAAATCAGCATCATGACAAAGAGAATGAGCATCATGATGAAGAAAATATAAACCATAATGAAGGAAATGGGCATCATGATGAAGGAAATGAGCATCATGATAAAGAAAATATGTATCATGATCAAGAAAATATGAATCATGTTGAAGCTCATAATGAAAATTTTGGCATTCAATCGTTTAGTTAATGTGAACCGTTAGGGTTCCATACATTTCTAATTCAGCGGAAGTAAGAAATTAAGGAAACGTATTACCTTTCACCAGGGTATGTTGGAGAAGAAGGATTCTCGCGGACAGCCTGCGCAGCCTCATCATTTTATGCATAACTCTCTCATCCGATAATACATATTAGTGATCTATGCGCCAAATTAAGAAAATGAGGGTCATGACGAAGAAAATATTCATCATGATGAAGAAAATACGCATCATGATTAAGAAAATGAACATCATGATGAAGAGAATGAGCATCATGATGAAGAAAATATACATCATGATAAAAGAAATGAGCATCATGATAAAGGAATTGAGCATCATGATGAAGAGAATATTCATCATGATGAAGAGAATATGCATCATGATTAAGAAAATGAACATCATGATTTAGGAAATGAGTATCATGATGAAGGAAATGTGCATCATGATGAAGAGAATATGCATCATGAAGCAGAAAATATGCATCATGATGAAGGAAATACGCATCATGATGAAGGAAATGAGCATCATGATGAAAAAAGTATGTATCACGAAGAAGAAAATATGCATCATGATGAAGAAAATACGCATCATGATGAAGAACATGATGAAGAAAATGAGCATCATGATGAAGATAATGAGCATCATGATAAAGAAAATATGTATCATGATCAAGAAAATTTGCATCATGATGAAGCTCATGATGAAGAAAATATATATCATGATAAAGAAAATGAATATCATGATGAAGAAAATATGCATCATGATGAAGAAAATGAGCATCATGATGTAGGAAATGAAATTCATGTAAAGAATATGAGCATCATAATGAAGAAAATTTGAATCATGATGAAGAAAATATGCATCATCATGAAGAAAATGAGCATGTTGATGAAGAAAATATGCATCGGGATGAAGAAAATGAGCATCATGATGAAGAAATTGTGCATCATGATGAAGAAAATGAGCATCATAACGAAGTAAATGAGCATCATGATGAAGGAAATGAGCATCATGACGAATAAAATATGCGTCTTGAAGAAGAAAATACGCATCATGATAAAGAAAATATGCATCATGATGAAGAAAATAAGCATTATGTTGAAGAACAAAATATGCATAATGATTAAGAAAATATGCATCATGAAGAAGAAAATGAGCATCTTGATGAAGAAAATATTAATCATGATGAAGAAAATGAGCATCATAAAAAGAGAATATGCATCACGATGAAGAAAATGAGCATCATGATAAGGGGTATATGCATTATGATGAAGAAAATGAGCATCATGATGAATAAAATATGCATCATGATGAAGAAAATGGGCATCTTGATGAAGAAAATATGCATCATGATGAAGAAAATGAGCATCACGATGAAGAGAATGAGCACCATGATGAAGAAAATATACATGTTGAAGGAAATGAGCATCATGACGAAGTAAATGAGCACCATGATAAAGAAAATTAGCATCATGATGAAGAAAATGAGCATCATGATGAAGATAATATGCATCATTATGAAGAGCATATGCATCATGATGAAGAAAATGAGCATCATGATGAAGGAAATGAGCATCACGATGAAGAAAATGAGTATCATGATGAAGGAAATATCTATCATGATGAAGAAAATGAGCATAATGATGAAGAAAATATCCATCATGATGAAGAAAATGAGCATCATGATGAAAATAATGAGCATCATAATGAAGAAAATATGCATCATGATAAAGAAAATAAGCATAATGATGAAGAAAATATGTTTCATGATGAAGAAAATGAGCATCATGATGAAGATAATGAGCATCATGATGAAGAAAATATGCATCATATTGAAGAAAATGAGCATCATGATGAAGAAAATATGCATCATGATCAGAAAATATGCATCATGATGAAGCTCATGATGAAGAAAATATATATCATGATGTTGAAAATAAGCATCATGATGAATAAAACATGCATCATGATGTAGGAATTGAGCATCATGATGAAGGAAATGAGCATATTGGCGAAGGAAATATGCATCATGATGAAGAAAATGTGCATCATGATGAAGAAAGTGATCATCATGATGAATAAAATATGCATCATAATGAAAGAAAATGAGCATCACGATGAAGAAAATATGCATCATGATGAAGAAAATAAGCATCATGATGAATAAAATATGCATCATTATGATGGAAATGAGCATCATGATAAAGGAAATTAACATCATGATGAAGAAAATGAGCACCACGCTGAAGAAAATGAGCAACATGTTGAAGAAAATATGCATCATGATGAATAAAATATGCATCATGATTAAGAAAACGAGCATTGTGATGAAGAAATCGAGCATCATGATGAAGAAAATATACATCTTGATGAAGAAATTGAGCATCATGATGAAGAAAATGAGCATCATGATTATGAGAATATGCATCATGATGAAGAAAATATGCATCATGATAAAGAAATTGAGCATCATGATGAAGAAAATATGCATCAAAATAAAGAAAATAAGCATCATGATGAAGAAAATGAGCATCATGATGAAGAAAATGAGCATCACGATTAAGAAAATATGAATCGTGATAAAGAAAATGAGCATCTTGATTAATGAAATATGCATCACGATGAAGAAAATGAGCATCAAGATGAAGACATTGAGCATTATGATGAAGAAAATGAGCATCATGATGAACAAAAATATAAATCATGATGAAGAAAATGAGTATCGTGATGAGGAAAATAGGCATCATGATGAAGGAAAAGAGTATCATGATCAAGGAAATGAGCATCTTGATGAAAAAATGCGCTTCTTGATGTAAAAAATGTACATTATGATGAAGAAAATATGCATCATGATGAAGAAAATGAACATCATGATGAAGAAAAAATATGCATCATGATGAATAAAATGAGCATCACGATGAAGGAAATGTGCATCACGATGAAGGAAAAGAGCATCAAGATGAAGAAAATATGCATCATGATGAATAAAATGAGCATCATGATCAAAATAATAAGCATCATGATAAAGAAAATATGCATCATGATAAAGAAAATAAGCATTATGATGAAAAAAATATGCATCATGATAAAGAAAATGAGCATCATGATGAAGATAATAAACATCATGATGAAGAAAATATGCATCATTATAAAGAAAATGAGCATCATGATGAAGAAAATGTGCATCATGATCAAGAAAATATGCATCATGATGAAGCTCATAATGAAGAAATTATATATCATGATGATGAAAATAAGCATCATGATGAATAAAATATGAATCATGATGAAGAAAATGAGCATCATGATGTAGGAATTGAGCATCATGATGAAGAAAATGAGCATCATGAAGAAGAAAATATGAATCATTATGAAGAAAATATGCATCATCATTAAGAAAATGAGCATGACAATGAACAAAAATATGCATCATGATGAAGAAAATGACCATCACGATGAAGAAATTGTGCATCATGATTCAGATAATGTGCACCACAATGAAGGAAATGAGAATCGTGATGAAGGAAATGAGCATCGTGCTAAAGTAAATATGCATCATGATAAAGAAAAATATGCATCATGATGAGAGCATCATGATGAAGAAAATATAAGTCATGATAAAGAAAATGAGCATCGTGATTAAGAAAATATGAATAATGATGAAGAAAATTTGCATCATGATGAAGAAAATGAGAATCTTGATGAAGAAAATACGCATCATGATGAAGAAAATGAGCATCATAATGAAGAGGATGAGCATCATGATGAAGAAAATATGCATCACGATGAAGGAAATGAGCATCATGATAAGGAAATGAGCATCATGATGAAGAAAATTAGCAACATGATGAATAAAATTTGCATCATGATGAAGAAAATGAGCATCACAATAAGAAAATATGCATCATGATGAGGGAAATGAGCATAATGGTGAAGGAAATATGCATCATGATGAAGAAAATGAGTATCATTATGAAGAAAATATGCGTCATGATGAAGTAAAATGAACATCATGATGAAGGAAATTTGCATCACGAAGAAGGAAAATGAGCATCACGATGAAGAAAATATGCATCATGATGAAGAAAATGAGCATCATGATGATGAAAAATGCATCATTGTGAAGAAAATGAGCATCATGATAAAGGAAATTAACAACATGATGAAGAAAATGAGCACCACGCTGAAGAAAATGAGTAACATGTTGAAGAAAATATGCATCATGATGAAGAAAATATGCATCATGATGAAGAAAACGAGCATTATGATGAAGTAACCGAGCATCATGTTGAGGAAAATATGCATCATGATGAAGAAAATATGCATCATGATTAAGAAAAGAGCATCATGATGAAGAGAATATGCATCATGATGAAGAAAATATGCATCATGATAAAGAAATTGAACATCATGATGAAGTAAATATGCATCATGATAAAGAAAATAAGCATCATGATGAAAAAAATGCGCATCATGATGAAGAAAATGAGCATCATAATGAAGAAAATATGCATCGTGATGAAGTAAATGAGTATCTTGATGAATAAAATATGTATCACGATGAAGAAAATGAGCATCAAGATGAAGACATTGAGCATCATGAAGAAGAAATCATGATAAAGAAAATTAGCATCATGATGAAGAAAATATGCCTCATGATGAAGAAAATGAGCATCTTATGAAGAAAATATGCAACATGATGAAGGAAATGAGCATCATGATCAAGGAAATGAGCATCTTGATGAAAAAATGTGCTCCTTGATGTAGAAAATGTGCATTATGATGCAGAAAATATGCATCATGATGAAGAAAATTAGCATCATGATAAAGAAAATATGAATCATAACGAATAAAATGAGAATCACGATGAAGGAAATGAGCATCACGATGAAGGAAAAGAGTATCAAGATGAAGAAAATATGCATCATGATGAAGAAGATGAGCATCATGATAAAGATAATGAGCATCATGATGAAAAAAATATGCATCATGATAAAGAAAATAAGCTTAATGATGAAGAAAATATGCATCATGATGAAGAAAATGAGCATCATGATGAAGATAATTAGCATCATGATAAAGAAAATATGCATCATAAAGAAGAAAATGGGCATCATTATGAAGAAAATATGTATCATTATGAAGAAAATATGTATCATGACCAAGAAAATATGCATCATGATGAATATGATGAAGAAAATGAACATCATGATGTATGAATTGAGCATCATGATGAAGAAAATGAGCATCATGATAAAGAAAATATGAATCATTATGAAGAAAATATGCATCATCATTCAGAAAATGAACATGATGATGAAGAAAATATGCATCATGATGAAGAAAATGAGCATCATGATTAAGAAATTGTGCATCATGATGCAGAAAATGTGCATCATGATGAAGGAAATGACATCATGATGAAGGAAATGAGCATCGTGCTGAGAGCATCATGATGAAGAAAATATGTATCATGATGGTAAAGAAAAATATGCATCGTGATGAGAGCATCATGATGAAGAGAATATGCATAATGATGAAGAAAATGAGCATCATGATGAAGAGAATATGCATAATGATGAAGAAAATGTGCATCATGATGAAGAAAATGAGCATCATAATGAAGAGAATGAGCATCATGATGAAGAAAATATGTATCATGATGAAGGAAATAAGCATCATGATAAGGAAATGAGCATCATGATGAAGAAAATTAGCATCATGATGAATAAAATATGCATCATGATGAAGAAAATGAGCATCACAATGAAGAAAATGTACATCATGACGAAGAAAATATGCATCATGATGAAAGAAATGAGCATCATTATGAAAGAAATGAGCATCATAATGAAGAAAATATGCATCATGATGCGGAAAATATGCATCATGATGAAGGAAAATGGGCATCACGATGAAGGAAATGAGCATCACGAAGAAGGAAATGAGCATCACGATGAAGAAAATTTGCATCATGATGAAGAAAATAAGCATCATGATGAAGAAAATATGCATCATGATAAAGAAAATAAGCATCATGATGAAGAAAATGAGCATCATGATGAAGAAAATGAACATCATGATGAAGAAAATATGCATCGTGATAAAGAAAACGAGCATCTTGATGAATGAAATATGCATCACGATAAAGAAAATGAGCATCAAGATGAAGACATTGAGCATCATGATGAACAAATCATGATGAAGAAAATGAGCATCATGATTAAGAAAATATGCATCATGATGAAGAAAAGGAGCATCGTGATGAGGATAATACGCATCATTATGAAGGAAATGAGCATCATGATCAAGGAAATGAGCGTCTTGATGAAAAAATATGCTTCTTGATGTAGAAAATGTTCATCATTATTAAAAAAATATGCATCATGATGAAGAAAATGAGAATCCTGATGAAGAAAATATGCATCATGATGAATAAAATGATCATCACGATGAAGGAAATGAGCATCACGATGAAGGAAAAGAGCATCATGATGCATATTTTCTTCATCATCATGATGAAGAAAATTAGCATCATGATGAAGAAAATATGCATTATGATGAAGAAAATGAGCATCATGATGAAGAAAATATGCATCATGGTGAATGAAATGAGTATAATGTTGAAGGAAATATGCATAATGATGAAGAAAATGAGCATCATGATGAAGAAAATATGAATCATTATAAAGGTAATGGGCATCATGATGAAAGAAATTAGTGTTTGAATATTTTTTCTCACGAGCAAGAGTACTTGGTCGTTGTAGAAGTATATATCAAGAAATAAAATTATCGAACCCACAAGGAGTTTAAGTTTAGATTGAAAGAACACGTTAGCTCGTGTTTTTATCGTTTTTATAATGACGAACGGGGAGGTTGATAATCAAGAAATCAAGTGAAAGAAATCAAGATAATATTGGAGAAAATAAAATGGAGAAATGGTGATGAAGGGCAAGTAGTAAGAAATGGGACTAGAAACAATCAAAGTGACTTAGGGTTCATTTTATCATGCAAAATGAATAGACGAGATAGAAATTGGACTAGAGGCGATCACGAATGTATCCAAAGCTACCTCTTGGGTTACTAAGGTTGTAGATCTCCTAGAGACTCCCAAATGCACTTAGAATCGATGCCCAACACTAACCTCTTCCATCTAGGTACTAATTAAATTCCAATTCTCCCTTAAAAGGTACTAAATAGAACTAACTATCCCTTTTTACATACTATGGCTAACGAATGGATTGGTTCCTCTCACCGGGTTTAAATATCCTTTCGGTCATACCTAGACCCGATGTGCTCTCTTGCTATTTCTAATACTTTGGAGGGTTGTTTCCGTCTCACCCCAAGCAATATCCTCATGAATTAATATGATGACACTTAATTAACATAAATAAAAAATTAATTAACAATCCAATAAATTAACATGTGATAAGCCATAACTTGTAGTCGGGTTGACCAATTCAAGAATTTATCGAACCACAGGGAGGAAGACACTAGAGCTTAAGCAATATCCCATTTTTCATGATTTTATAGAGACGACTCATCAAAGAGGTTGGTGATCAAATAATTAATTAAAGAGTAATCAATGAAACTAAACAAGCAATGATCAAACAAACAAGATGGATGGATGGATAGTGGTTTACTAAATTAAGAAAAAGTGAGATTACCAACAATTAAGAAGTGGAAATCCTAGGATACATGCATCAAATTCATATGAATCATGGGTTTAAGAATAAGGGCCAACACCAAGTTCACCCAGACTCCCTCTCGAGATGAATAGGATATCGATTCGTTTAAGAATCCCAACATAGCTCAATGGATTGGTTCTTACTCAAACAATTCCAACAAGGTACTAAGCTTAAATAAGAGTCCCTTCACATGATTAATCAACCTCTCGATCAAACTAATCGGATGTCATATCAAAGGACATCTCTATCTCTTTAAGATCTATAATGAACATGATGTGTATGACAAGATGATTCAATTAATTATCCTAAATATGCAATTGACTTCTCAATCTAATCACATGTTCAAAACAACAAACCACACAAATCATCATAAACATCAAGATCTAAAGCATCAATGATAGAAAATCAATTAACCCAATCAACATATGAATTTAAATACACAAATCCCAAAATTATCCAACAACTCTCATGTTGCTAATCTCACAAGGGAGATTAGCCTACCATATTCAAAATGAAATGAACATAGACATTAAGATCCTTACAAAACATGATGAACAATAAAGTTTCAATACAAAAGTTGGGTGAAAACTCCCTTGGATGTCTCCAATGGTGATATTCTTCTTCCCCTTGCAATTCTCCTCTCTTACTTGCTTCTTTTCCTCAATTGGATGAAGGTTTTGATGGTGGGATGATGGTAGATGGAACGGATGGTGAATGGATGAAGATGATGGTGTGAAATGGAGAGAAAGGTGTGTGATCTATGTGTTTTTGGTGTAACCCTTGTATGGAATATCCAATCTCCCTTCAAATGTTGCACTTGAGGCTATTTATACCCTCTCCAAGTTGGGCCACGAATTAAACATCAAATGGGCTTTTTACACACACTTACACACATTGGCAGGTGAAAATCTGGATTTTGGCCCAAAAAACATGCAACTCGAGTTGGGCTTACCCAAATCAAGTTGCAACTCGAGTCGAGCTACGTGTGTGTAACTCGAGTAAACCTGGCTCGACTCGTGTTAGCAACTCGTGCATCCACCTGTTCGGTCGTGTTGCGAGGCTCTAAAATTGAAAATCCCTCGGAACCCAGCTCGACTCAAGTTGCCAAGTCGTGTTGTGACTTGCAACTCGAGTTGGCTCAATGTATAAATTTTGGCACTTGCACTGCTCCTTACTCAACTCGAGTTGCAAGTCGAGTTGGACCTTGCAACTCAAGTAAGCTCTCTGGACAATTTTTGGACTTTTTCTGACCCCAACGCGACTCGAGTTGGCAACTGGTGCAACTCGAGTTGGGTCCCGACAACCCGTTTCTTGCTCGTTTCAGCTCCCATCTCCATTTTTGCTCTGTTTTCACCTGTTTTACATACGTTTAAGATCATTCTCACACATTTCCATAAAATACATAACACAACCAAATAATACATGAAATATGGATAAAATACTATGAAAACAGACATAAAAAGTTACTAAAATCTAGGTGAAAATATTACCTATCACACCCCCAAACATAAAGTGTTGTGCATCCTCGCACAATGAAAATGATAAACCAAGAGGAGTGATTTTCACCTAGGAATAGACTAAAAGAACACAAGTAATAACACATCGATAGCAATAAGAATCAAAATTTATGCTAAGTCATCCTACAACATTAAACTCATGACATGCAAAAAATATTAACAAGTTCAATCAAAAGAGAATAAAGTGTAATATAGTCCCTTTTTGGTCCAAGCCTCTCAATGGGATATCAATTTCACTCAACACTCTTTAAAGTGGTAAAACAACATTCATCAATCGATTGACTCAACTTGCTATAAGCCTGCTCATGGACTACATTCACAAACCGCCAAAGTTTCAATTAATGATAAAAAAGATCTTTAATTAGGATGTAATGATAGGCTCTTTTGTAGGGTAGGAAGAATATGGATATTAGTGACTAATAAAGTGTAAGTAATCGAAGAGGTAGCTACTTTCTTCCATTCCTTAACATTTTCTTTCTTACTTTCTTTTCTTAATTGATCACAAGCACTATCAATCAACTTTCCTTGAATTCAGCTTCTTTTAATGCATGCTTCCTTCTTCGAACTTTTAAATTCTTGAGCATATTGTTGTTGCTTTGCTCATTTTCTTATTTTATGGTTGCATGTTCATTCTTGTTTTTGCTCTTTTCTTCCTTTTTCTTACTTGTTTACCTTTTCCTTTTTCTTCTTTTCTTACTCATCAAACCTTTCTAGCTACCATCTCCTCAATCACTCACACCAAAGGGTAAATATATAAGGCTCACGTGGGTAATTAAGGCATGTAATGTGCTAAATTCACAAGAAATAGGCTTAAAGGCTCAAAGTGGTTGACTAGGGATGATGTTCATGGTGTTGGCGCTTGGATCATTTGGTTAACGTGACCCGTTAGGGATCCATATGTTTCTAATATCAGCGGAAGCAATAAATCATAGAAAGATTACCGTTCACCAGAGTACGTAGAAGATGAAGGATTCTTGCTGACAGACTGTGCAGTCCCACGAGAATGGCCATAACTTCCTCGTCTGATGTCGGAATTGAATGATCTTTGTGCTCAGACGATCATCTCTTCAACAGCTTTCGTCAGTATATTGATCATCGAATTCTGAGCACTTTAAGATTTTATATAAATTTCGTAAGGTGGCGAACAGCAGCAGCAAACTACCTTCTGATCTTCTGACGTATGTCCCAAGTCCGATCTCGACGTCGTGTGGGCGACGATCTACGAGACCTCCTCAATCTGCTCTCAACCCTCATCACACGTGAATAATAAAATAGATTAGGGTTCCAGATAAGCTGAGGTGACTTATATACATGGGCTACAACAGGGACCAGGAGGAGAAATTGGGTTGGGCCTCCATTGGGCTTAAGTATCCAAGCTTAGCCCAAAGCTTATACTTAAGTCCAATAATAATAATATATTCCACTAAAATATTATTACTGCACTGCCTTTCCAATCCCAAAATTACGTTTTGGGCTCCTTCTTATTATGAGCCCGTTAGTCTCCCCATGTTTAAGATATACAATGTCCATTAATTAATTTATGTTACTGACAACTCAATTAATTAATATCTCATCCAAGAGTAGTACCACTCAACCTCATTATCATGCCGGAATAAATTCCACCTGCAGGGTTTACATGATAATCCTTATGAGCTCCTCAAGGGGACATCATCAACCTATGACGGACACGGATTCCTTCTATAATCAACAGCACACCATAGAGATAACACTACTTCCCAACTCATCGAGTTTGTTAATTTAATTACATGTAAATCTCACTCATTGATGAATCAAAGAAATACATACTGCCCTACGTGTCGAGGTTATTGTATAGGGATTAAGAGCACGAACTTCCATAATAACTTAGATCAAGTTCTCCTATAAGTCAGTATAAGTCGAACGATTTCAAGCGGTCCTGGTCAATACACACAAGTGCACTAATGTGATTCTATAGCCAAGACAAGCTAATACCAAACCACACTACAACCATCCCGATAGAGAGTCCTCGTCTATCTCGGTTGTGAGCATCTGTTTATACTTTATAAGGAAACCGATAATATGATCTTTCGCGTGTTGTCGCACAACATATTATCTACAGTATAAAGTAAGTGGACTATTGCATCGTGCATATAAATAAATTATAAGACTCAATCATTTGATCATATGATTCTCATTTCAAATAAATTGTTATAAGAATGTTCATACAAAAAAGCTAGACTTTTAGTATACAATCCAACAATCTCCCACTTATACTAAAAGACTATGTTGTCATGTCTTCTGCCATACATCTGATTCCCACTCCTACTACACGACCATCAAAAGCTTTCTCTTTAAGGTCCTTGTAAATGGATTTACTAGGTTATCATCCGATGTAACCAAGGCGACAACAACCTTTCCCTCATCATACGATTTCTCGTAGTAGATGGTACTCGCGCTCCTTGTGTTTAATTGCCTTATGGACTCGTGATTCCTTCAAGTTTGCAACTGCACCAATATCATTAATTTAAATTGTGATAATCTTGGGCAAACTTAGAAATTCTTCGAAGTCCATCATGAAGTTTCTAGAGTCATATTGATATTTTGGCTGCCTTATAGACTCCAATTTATCATCTTTCCATGGTGGAGTTTGGAGTCTGAAATATATTTCTATACAACACTCCTCCACATTATGACTCTACTTCATAAAATTAAACACAACCTTTGAGGTTGATTTACTGTCGTCCCTATCTGATTTGAAAAATCTGAATCTATATAACCCATAAGAAGCAATGATTCTGTTCGGTAAGTCCATATATAATTTCTGATCCTTTTCAGGTACATAAGTATATGTCTTACCACAGTTCATCATTCTTGTTTCGTGTTACTTTGATACCCACTGTTCATATCTTCGACAAAATAGATATCTATTCTCGTGCATAGCATTCCTTAGATTAAGCTTTCCTTATTCGCCGAAGCATAAGGAACCGCTTTCATCGCCTTTATCTTCTTTTTGTGTCCTAAGACACATTTCCTTAGATAAAGTTACATGCTAAATGAGTAGGAATTGTATCTATTCATGAAGCTTGAGATAAGCATAACATCCTTTCTTGTGATCCGTATTACCGTGATCAAAAGGATATATTTTGCTTTTCTTAAGTCCTTCATTTCATACTGCTTTATCAACCACACCCATACGCCCGACAATACTTTTTCATTGTCTCCAATGAGCAATATATCATCTATGTACAGTACAAGAAATACCACTACGTTTTCGTCACTCTTTTCAATACACAAGACACATCCGCGCATTGAATAAATCCGTATGCCTGGATTCCTCATCAAAATGAATGTTTCATGATCTTGAAGCTTGCTTTAGTCCATCGATGGACACTTTTAAGCTTACTATCACAATGCACTTAGCCCTTTGCAATGAATAACTATGGTTGCTTCTCATAGATGTTTTCCTAAAGACTTCCAATTAGGAAAGCTATCTTGACATCTATTTGCTATCCCTCATATTCCATATGAGTAGCAACAGGTAAAAGAGTCCGGATCGACTTAGGCATAGCTACCGGCGAACAGGTTATCTCATAATCGAACCCTTTCTTTCTGAGTATACCTTTTTCTCAACAAGTATTGCTTCCAAGGTTTTCACCTTACCATATGATCCTCTTTTATTTTGTATGACCACTTCCAATGGCTTTTACACCATTTAGTGGTCTTACAAGCTCCCAGATTTAATTTAGAATTCATCAATTCTATTTCAACATCATTGCACTAGCTAAGATATCACATTTCGATCTTGTAGTGCTTCGTCGTATCCGTGGGTTCAATCCATGTTTACTAGGGACTAAGTCTCACGACTCTCCCAAAATATATATCTTGCAAGTTGTCGAACAACTCTCCCACTACGACAAGGCACTACACGCAATTGTGTATCAGACTTGACACGCGTTGCAGTATAACTTGTGGTATATCCTCTTATACAATTGGTACTAATACTTTGTGTTTTCTTCTCACATCCTTTAGGACAACTTATAAATGGGTATGTGATTTATTACATAGTCTCTTTCCAAAAATCTAGTGTTTGTGTTAACAATCACCCTTCGATCTTTTAGACTAAATAAATCACCTTCATTTTTATAGCATATCCCACAAACAGACAAACATTCAAATGAATTACTGCTTCTAGGACTTATCCATAAAATGAATTAAGTAATTCCAAATAATTTATCATCTATCTAATCATTTGCATAAGAGTCTTTCTCTTATTAGGATTAAAAGACGCATTATTAATTACTATTTGTTGCATCCGTGGTATAAACGTGATTTAAGAGTTTACAAATTGTCACTAACGTACCTTAACAGATTATAGCTCCATCCTTCATTACTATGACCATGTCATTTAAATGAAATGGAGTATCCATCCATAAATGCATAGAAACTGAAATAAAATTCTTTCTATGAAAACGTATGTAAAGATAATTTCTCATAATCAAACGTTTATTCATATCGTAAGATAAATAAACAACTCCCACTGTAACAACCACTACTCTCGTAGTTTTACCCATGTATATTATTATTTCATCATCACTTAGTTGCAGGCTTTTAGTGATTCCGGTATCTACACACATCATGTCAGTAAATGCCAATGATAATCATGCTTCAACAACTAGTGAATGATATACTAACCTTGTTCACATCTTGATGAAATTGGATTTTCTTCGCCATATGTTTTGTCAGAAGTTCCCCACCATATACAGCCTTTTTGTAATTCAGGTGGAACTTGCTAAAAACATTTAGGCAAACAATGAAGAATAAAATTGACTTAGGTTTCCCCCTCAACTTATATTCCATGTATTTCCAATTCATTCATCAAATTCAATCATGACCTACCGCCTTTTAACTTACTCAAGTATCCGAAGAGTTACATGAGACCATCATATTTCTATGAATCTCTTATCTCTTCACCAGAGACTTTAATATGCATCATGATAAGTCTTTTGTGAGAACACACATGTAATTCTTAAGCAGTAAAATTAGAATCCAAGATTCTTTTCTATTCATCAAATTTTGGACCAGTAAATATAATTTCTTTTGGTCAACCATAAGTGAAATAAAACTATTCAAAAATCAGAGAATCATAAAATACATATACCGATCAAATCTTCGAATTTATCCATTTATATTGATTCCCTCAAAACAGTATAAAATATAAATTCACCGACATCTCCAGCACCGTGAGTTTGCAAGCCACGATAGTGTGGACGTTTATAAACCCGAACATTTACAAGAGAAGGTTTTACCCATTAATTTCATTTGTCAACCTAACTTTATGACAAAATAATTAATAGTCGGTTCTTCTTTAGCCATGCAAATAAAAGCAGTGACTCCGATGGGGAGGATACTTATTATTTACATCTAAGTGTACACCATGCCTTATAGATGGAGAAGTAAACACACGCTTGGATAACTTCCTACAGTCATCAATTATAAGTTTGTACCTGTGAACCGCATATAAGCTAATCCGATAGAGAGGAAGGTCTATGCCAAAGCGCAAGTTCATATGCATCACATTACAAACATAATTATTTAATGAAGTCTGTTCCAGCAATCTATGAATAAACTCATCCGATGTGGAGGAAGGCTCTAATGCCGACGCGCAAGTTTATTCACATTACTAACAAACCAATAATGGAGGCCGCGAGATTTAATTACCAATCCCCTCTCCCACTTAGTTATTTAAAATCAAGGGTTTTTACATGCATATAATACTCAGAATAATATACGCAACCTAGCATGCTCCTATTACGGCAAATAAGGCAGTAACTCACAGAAAGCATGCATACATATAAAATAATAATCAATTAATAAATAAATTATAACAGTTATATAACACCGAATTCGATTGTTCGCCACCAATCACGAATGCGGACAACTGCGACGGGGATCGACCTCCCCGCAGCCTGCTCCACATCTCCGGCACCCTGCCCGATCACATTGTGAAGACTCACGCGGAACCTGATGCAGACCAGTCGAACTTGATGCAGACCAGTCGAACCTGATGCAAATCCGCTCGAACCTGATGCAGAGTCGATTGAACCTGATGCAGACCAATCGAACCTGATGTGAATCCGCTCGAACTTGGTGTATCATCGATCGAACCTGATGCAGACTAATCGAACCTGATGTGAATCCGCTCGAACCTAATGCAGCATCGATCGAACATGATGTGAATCCGTTCAAACCTGGTGCATCATCGATCGAACCTGATGCAGACCAAACGAACCTGATGCAGCATCGATCGAACCTAATGCAGACCAATCGAACCTGATGTGAATCCGCTCGAACCTGGTGTATCATCGATCGAACATGATGCAGACCAATCGAACCTGATGTGAATCCGCTCGAACCTAGTTCAGCATCGATCGAACCTAATGTGAATCCGCTTGAACCTGGTGCAGCATCGATCGATCCTGATGCAGACCAATCGAACCTTATGTGAATCTGCTTGAACCTGATGCAGCATCGATCGAACCTGATGCATACCAATCAAACCTGATGTGAATCCGCTCTAAACTGATGCAGCATCGATCGAACCTGATGCAGACCAATCGAACCTGATGTGAATTCGCTCGAACCTGGTGCAGCATCGATCGAACCTGATGCAGACCAATCGAACCTGATGTGAATCCGCTTGAACCTGATGCAGCATCGATCGAACCTGATGCAGACCAATCGAACCTAATGCAAATCAATCGAACCTGATGTGAACTCGCTTGAACTTAGTGCAGCATCGATCGTGTCACGCCCTGACACCAGACAGAACGCGACAACCGCCACGTTAAACATAAATTTCGCAGAATGGGTGCACTCCACTCCACAAAGTTTATATAAAACGTAAGGCTTGCTATCAAGTACCTATAGAGCTGAACAACTGATAACAACGGGTACAACCCGAGGACATCATCTCAAAAAGTATCAACAAGGATTTACAAAGGTACAAAATACAACGGTGTAACTTATTTTAAAGAAAATATACATGAACGATATAACATCGCGAAGGTACAAAAAGAACATCAAGGGGGTCACCAAATATAAACTATACAATCTCGCCAATGAATCCATCAATTTACATAAAAGAGAAAGTACCCAAAACACGGATTGGATGACGAGCAAACGATAGGAAAACCTCCAACCAAAACGATATCAACAGCCTGAAAAGGAAAAAATGATGGGGGTGAGCAAAACCACTAGCTCAGTGAGGTGATAAGCCGGTCACCCCGACCCTCATACGAAGCATGTATTCCACTCGCGGTTCATAACATAAAATCCCACATTTCGTCCCACAATAACTATTTCTCACTCAGTATACATATTAATGAAAATAAAAACCTTAGTGCACATTTACGAATAACACAATTAGTTCAAACAACATGTTATCACATAAAAGACGCGTGGGTAGTCAATATCCTCCTCGTACTGAGCTCTCCGTCGAGAGACAGTCCAAGCCCGTCACCGTTACTCTAGATAAAATGCACATTAATATTCTTTCTCAATACGCCAAGTGCTAAAGTTCACAATTCAATATCGACGTGAATACTTGAAATGATCAAACATATAAACATATATGACATGCATGTCCCACACCGGTGACGTTGACTGAGCCTATAATAGAGTGATCCATCTAACGATCACCCTCCAGAGTATCAGTATTTGGCAAATGGACAGGTGCCCCGTTAGATCTAACTCACCCAGGTTTGCCAATCATGGGCAACTTGGTTGTCACTCTAACTCACCCGAACCGCGACAATTCGGGCTACTTAATCAATGTCGCTCCAACTCACCCGAACCGTGACCAATTCGGGCTACTTAACCTTGGTACCAGGCATACATATGCATGTGCATCATAAGATGAATAACGACTCAAGTTAGAGTCTTAATTGGCACACAAGAATAACCAGAAATCAATAATACTCATAAAATGGCTAACATGACTCTAACCAGAGCAATCGAGCCAATCAGGCTCTTTACCACATAACATAATACCAAATAATTTTCTTATCAATTAACTAAAACTAAAATAAATGCACATTTATCGAGGGTCCACACTTCCCACAAGAGAAGGCGTTCCCGAATTATCAACTCACAAGGAAGTGATTAACTCTCTCCGGAATCTGAAGTCGGTCCCTTGCCCTTCGTCGATGGTTCTTTACCTAGAAAGGAGATGAGCAATTAAAGACAAATTAAATATAACTAACTATTAGCGTTAACATCCCTTTCATTGCTAAAAATAAATCCTAATCGAGTTCGAACGAGTCGATATTAAATAAAAATGACATGTAACTCCTTAACATCAGTTCCCAATCCCATATAACCGTTTCAATACATTAACTAAACGAAACGATAAAAAAATAAGTTTGAATTCGACATAAAAATTCTGAAATTTTCCAGCTAGCGGCAGTTTACGAGAAAAATCATAACTAATTGTAGAATAATCGGATTGAGGCGTTTCAAGTGGCTACGGAAAGCTAACGAGTTCAGCTACGTACAGAAATTAAGTTTGCAAACTTTCAAGGGTAATAGCTATGTCAAAATCAGTTCGAACAGTCTGCAAATTACCCACATACCAAAAAGAAAAACCCCACAATATTACAAAATCATGGAAGAAAGAAGCTTAATTCACACACCACTTACCTCAAAACAACTTAGAAACCACCTAGGATGAGGGTTGTAAGGGAGAATTTGATCAACAAGGGTTTCTCCCCTTCACTCTTTTCTTTCCCCTCTTTTTTTTAACTTTAGCCTTACTAATTATATATCAGGCCATTTAAGTGGGCTGAAACTTTGGGCCACAAAATAAATAAATAAATAAGTTTGGGCTTTCTAAAAAAATCTAGTTGGGCTTAATTGGGCTGGCCTTTTGGGCTATAAAAATAAATAAATAGGTTTTGGGCTTTCTAAAAAAAATCTAGTTGAACTAAGATAACTAAGATATTATAAAGTATCCCCTCCTCCAAAAAGTTTCGTCCTCGAAACATAAACGTACCTAGAGATGAAAAGAGATTTGGATGGTGTTGACGCATGACTGACTCTGGTTCCCATGTTTCTTCTTCAATTTGATCACTTCTCCATAGAATTCTCACCATAGGAATGGATTTGTTACGAAGCATTTTCTCTCGGCGATCTACAATTTGAACAGGTTGTACTTCGTACGATAGATTTTCTTTTAATACAACTGGGGGATCTTTGAGCACTTGCGAAGGATCTGGTTCATATTTTCTAAGCATAGAGACATGGAAGACATCGTGAATCTTCGACAATTCCAATGGTAGCTCAAGTCGATACGCGACACGACCAATCCTTTGCACGATCGTAAACGGGACAATATACCTTGGACTCAACTTTCCTCGACGGCGGAATCGCAACACGCCCTTCCATGGAGAAACTTTCAGAAAAACTTTGTCTCCTTCATTAAACTCCAAATCGCGCCTCCTATTATCAGCGTAGCTTTTCTGTCGATCTTGCGCTGCCTTAAGTCTATCTCGAATAAGTTGTATTTTTGCCTTCGCATCTTCGATAAGCTCTACTTGTTCGATTTGTCTCTCGCCAACATCATCCCAAAAGAGTGGTGTTCGTCACTTTCGGCCATACAGAGCTTCGTACGGGGGCATTCCAATGCTTGAATGATAACTGTTGTTATAAGCCCAAAGTCACGTACTTATCCCAGCTACCTCCCAAATTCAACACCACTGCACATAACATGTCTTCTAGTGTCTGTATAGTTCTCTCTGACTGTCCATCAGTCTGTGGATGAAACGAGGTACTGAATAGTAATTTTGTACCTAGCGCTTTCTGCAGACTAGGCCAAAAACGGGAAGTGAATCTTGGATCACGGTCAGATATGATTGACACTGGTACTCCATGCAATCTCACGATCTCATCGACATATAACTTGGCAAGTTTCTCTAAAGATTCGTTGGTATGCACTGGAAGGAAATGTGCCGATTTCGTCAGACGATCGACAATGACCCAAATTGAGTCATGACCCTTTTGGGTTCGAGGTAAACCAGAAACAAAATCCATTGTCACGTTTTCCCATTTCCACTCAGGAATAGGTAGTGGTTGAAGCATGCCGGCTGGTTTTTGGTGTTCCGCTTTAATCTGTTGGCAAGATAAGCACTTCGATACAAATTTAGTAGTGTCTCGTTTCATACCTGGCCACCAATAATGCTCCCGAAGTGTTCTATACATTTTGGTACTACCAGGATGCATAGCATAGGCTGAAGAATGGGCTTCCTCAAGAATAGCTCTACGAACATCAAGTTCTGATGGAACACAAACACGATTTTTAAAAGTAAGAAGTCCATCATCCCGAATTTGATATTCTGTTTCTTTTCCTTGATTTAGCTTCGCCATCTTCTGTTGTAAATAAACATCGTGTGATTGTCTTTCTCGAATTTTCTCGAACAAGGTAGGTCTAACCTCGAATTTGGCGATTAAGGCAGAATCATTAGACTTTTCACAATCGAGCGAAATGTATAAAGATTTAAATTGCTCCAACATAGGAAGATAAAAAGATTGAATTGAAGCAAGTGAGGTAGAAGACTTTCTACTCAGAGCATCTGCAACAACGTTCGCCTTGCCAGGATGATAATCGATGACTAAGTCATAGTCACTAATCAACTCCATCCATCGCCTTTGCCTGAAGTTTAGCTCCTTTTGCGTGGTGATATACTTTAAGCTCTTGTGATCAGTGAAAACCCGACAAGTTGCACCATACAGATAGTGCCTCCATATCTTCAATGCAAAGACGATTGCAGCCAACTCTAAATCATGTGTAGGATAATTTTCTTCATTCTTCTTCAATTGCCTTGAAGCGTAGGCAATAACCTTTCCTTCTTGCATGAGAAAGCATCCTAATCCTTGTCTCGAGGCGTCGCTATAAATGGTAAATTCTCCAATCGCTGGGTCTGGCAAAGCAAGAATAGGAGCTGAAACGAGTCGTCTTTTCAATTCTTTAAATGCTTCCTCGCATTCTTCACTCCATTCAAATTTTACCCCTTTCCGAG
The DNA here is from genome assembly GCA_023678885.1 of Pogostemon cablin. Lineage (NCBI taxonomy): Eukaryota > Viridiplantae > Streptophyta > Magnoliopsida > Lamiales > Lamiaceae > Pogostemon > Pogostemon cablin. The sequence goes on along the minus strand of CM042994.1, from coordinate 15,695,876 downwards.
TCAATTTAGTCAAAGATGAAGCCAATAACGAAAAGTCTTTGACAAACCGTCGATAATATCCAGCTAATCCCAGAAAACTACGAATCTCTGTCACGTTCTTTGGACGCTCCCAATCTAGTATAGCTTGAATCTTCACTGGATCGACGTAGATTCCTTCTTTAGAAATGTGATGACCCAAAAAGCTTACTTCGCGAAGCCAAAATTCACACTTCGAGAATTTAGCATAAAGCTGATTTTCTCTGAGAATGTTCAGAGCAATTCTTAGATGATGAGAATGCTCGTCGTCCGATTTAAAATAAATAAGAATGTCATCAATGAAGATGATGACAAACTTATCTAAGTACGGCCGAAAGACCCGATTCATAAGATCCATAAAAGCTGCAGGAGCATTTGTGAGTCCAAAAGGCATAACACAGAATTCAAAATGACCGTATCTGGTTTGAAAAGCAGACTTAGGGATATCAGATTCCCTAATCTTGTGTTGGTGATAACCGGATCGCAAATCAATTTTTGAGAACACAGTTGCTCCTTGCAATTGATCAAACAGATCATCGATTCTTGGAAGAGGATATTTGTTCTTGATTGTCACCTTGTTCAATTGACGGTAGTCGACACATAGACGAAGTGATCCATCTTTCTTCTTGACAAAAAGAACTGGAGCACCCCATGGAGATGTGCTAGGTCGTATGAAACCCTTCTCCAATAATTCCCCAAGTTGTGTCTGGAGTTCCTTAAGCTCAGCAGGCGACATTCGATATGGAGTAATTGATATAGGTGTGATTCCAGGAAGTACGTCAATGAAAAAATTAATCTTTCGATTCGGAGGTTGTCCTGGTAAGTCTTCGGGAAACACATCAGAAAATTCATTCACGATTGGGATGTCATCTAGTTTAGTTTTAGAAAGAGAAGTATCGATGACAAATGCCAAGAATGCCTCACAACCCTTACGCATTAATTTATGCGCAGTCAACATTGAAATAAAAGAGAGGGATCTCGTTTGAAGTTTACCCTCAAAAACAAGTTCTTAGAATCCTGGTCTACAAAAAATAACCAGCTTCTCGTGGTAATCGAGAATTGCATGATGAGAAGAAAGCCAATCCATGCCAAGAATAACATCAAGATCAATCAAAGGCAATGGTATCAATTCAGCCTCTAAAATGACATCTTTGATCTTCAATGGACAACCAAGGAATACCGAATCACGAATTAGACGCTCTCCAAGAGGGGTATGAACGATGATTCCAGGTGAAAAATGAGAGATAGGATAATCTAAGATCGCAGTAAGATCATCTCGGATATAAGACCTATCAGAACCTGAGTCAAATAAAGCGTAGACCTGATGGTCTCCCACAAACACATGGCCTAAAGAAGCAATATTAGGTGATATTGTGATTTAAAAATTTGAAAAGATATAATTTCTTACGAATGTTTTATTCGTAATCAAGTGGCATAACAAGGCGGGGTTAGATTTAGCATGTGAAAATACTCAAATTATAAATTACCTGTCACAACCTTCGGATCTGAGCGAGCCTCTTCTTGGGAAATATGAAATACTCTAGTTTGCTTCCTTCCTTGCATAGGTGATTGAGTACTAGGGCCGCTTGAGGCATCGGGCACTCTGGTAACTGCAGATCGAGTATCTCTGGGTGTAGAATATGTTAGTTTACCACGAAGCTGACCAGAACCCTGACTGCTCGTTCCCATAAGCTGAGGACAAGAACTTCGCATATGCCCCGGCTGTCGACACTGAAAACATACTTGAGGAGCCTTACAGGGGCCGTCATGATATTTTAGGCAATTCTGGCACTTGCGATTTTCACCAACCGATCCCAAGACATTGCTCCCGCCTCTACTAAACTGCTCCCGAGGTTGAGGAAAACTAATAGATGCCGAACTTGGTGCGCCACGCGAAGATCCCACACCCCTATACACCTTCGATGCATTTCCTGGAAATGCGCTTCCTTGCCTTTTCTTTTGAGATCGTTCTGCAAGCTTATGTCTCGCCTGAACTAAACCTTCTACCCTCAGGGCTTCTTCTACGAGATCGTCAAGACTCTCGTACTTGTCTCCGGACTTGATGCGATCTCGAATATTTAAATTAAGACCATCTTCAAATCTCTTGCATAAGTCTCTCGTCGTATATGACTCAGGAGCGAATTCTCGCAATTCCAGAAATTTGCTTTCGTACTCAACGACCGACATAATGCCTTGAAAGAGGTTGAAGAACTCCTTTCTCTTCTGATCCTTGATGTACTGAGAGAAGTATCGATCTTTGAATCGTTCCACAAAGATAGCCCACGTAATAGTAACCGAAGATGTCTCTTTTAGATTCTGCCACCATCGTCGTGCATCTGGGCCTAACAGCTTGGTCGCAATGACCACACGATAACATTCTTCAATCATCAAGGCGTCAAAGGTCTCTGTAATCTCCTTTAACCATGCCCCCGCTTTAGAAGCATCTCTTGCACCGTCAAATTTCGAAGTCCCCATGTTTTCAACTGCTTTCACCAAATCAGGTATAAAAAGTGCACCTCGAGAAGCAGAACCTCCTAAAGCCATTTCTGGAGTAAAAACTGGTACATTAGATGTAGGTCGAATCGATTCAATAGCACGAAGAACCTCTTCAGTGACAGTCGTAGTTGTATGAGCCGTTGTAGGTGGTGGAACACCATGTATTCGGATGTGATCATAATACAATTGGTACTGCTCGGGTGTCATCATGTGCTCAACCCGCAACTGGGCCCGTGGTTGCTCTACCTGGGAAACTGGCACCCTATGATCAGAATCGATAGGGTCCGTAACCGTCGGAGGAATGACATGATCAGAAGAAACATGTCCTCGAGGTCCACGAGGAACAGAAGAGAATAGAGGACTCGGAGGATCACGAGGATCGTGTCCTCGACCTCGACGACGAACTGGAGGTGCCATAATGACTGAAAGGAAGAAAGGAAAGAAAATGCAATGTCAACGTCAAGGCAATACGATACCTTAGGATGACATAGAAACAAAGTTGGACTCATTGGCTTGACACAAAAAGAATGAGAATCATAAAACCAGGCTCTGATACCAAGAAAGTTGTCACGCCCCGACCCCAGACAGAACGCGACAACCGCCACGTTAACCATAAATTTCGCAGAATGGGTGCACTCCACTCCACAAAGCATGTATTCCACTCGCGGTTCATAACATAAAATCCTACATTTCGTCCCACAATAACTATTTCTCACTCAGTATACATATTAATGAAAATAAAAACCTTAGTGCACATTTACGAATAACACAATTAGTTCAAACAACATGTTATCACATAAAAGACGCGTGGGTAGTCAATATCCTCCTCGAACTGAGCTCTCCGTCGAGAGACAGTCCAAGCCCGTCACCGTTACTCTAGATAAAATGCACATTAATATTCTTTCTCAATACGCCAAGTGCTAAAGTTCACAATTCAATATCGACGTGAATACTTGAAATGATCAAACATATAAACATATATGACATGCATGTCCCACACCGGTGACGTTGATTGAGCCTATAATAGAGTGATCCATCTAACGATCACCCTCCAGAGTATCAGTATTTGGCAAATGGACAGGTGCCCCGTTAGATCTAACTCACCCAGGTTTGCCAATCATGGGCAACTTGGTTGTCACTCTAACTCACCCGAACCGCGACAATTCGGGCTACTTAATCAATGTCGCTCCAACTCACCCGAACCGTGACCAATTCGGGCTACTTAACCTTGGTACCAGGCATACATATGCATGTGCATCATAAGATGAATAACGACTCAAGTTAGAGTCTTAATTGGCACACAAGAATAACCAGAAATCAATAATACTCATAAAATGGCTAACATGACTCTAACCAGAGCAATCGAGCCAATCAGGCTCTTTACCACATAACATAATACCAAATAATTTTCTTATCAATTAACTAAAACTAAAATAAATGCACATTTATCGAGGGTCCACACTTCCCACAAGAGAAGGCGTTCCCGAATTATCAATTCACAAGGAAGTGATTAACTCTCTCCGGAATCTGAAGTCGGACCCTTGCCCTTCGTCGATGGTTCTTTACCTAGAAAAGAGATGAGCAATTAAAGACAAATTAAATATAACTAACTATTAGCGTTAACATCCCTTTCATTGCTAAAAACAAATCCTAATCGAGTTCGAACGAGTCGATATTAAATAAAAATGGCATGTAACTCCTTAACATCAGTTCCCAATCCCATATAACCGTTTCAATACATTAACTAAAAGAAACGATAAAAAAATAATTTTGAATTCGACAAAAAAATTCTGAAATTTTCCAGCTAGCGGCAGTTTACGAGAAAAATTATAACTAATTGTAGAATAATCGGATTGAGGCGTTTCAAGTGGCTACGGAAAGCTAACGAGTTCAGCTACGTACAGAAATTGAGTTTGCAAACTTTCAAGGGTAATAGCTATGTCAAAATCAGTTCGAAGAGTCTGCAAATTACCCACATACCAAAAAAAACCCCACAAAATTACAAAATCATGGAAGAAGGAAGCTTAATTCACACACCACTTACCTCAAAACAACTTAGAAACCACCTAGGATGAGGGTTGTAAGGGAGAATTTGATCAACAAGGGTTTCTCCTCTTCACTCTTTTCTTTCCCCTCTTTTGCTTTTCTTCTCCCGTTCTTCTCTCTTTTTTTTTTAACTTTAGCCTTACTAATTATATATCAGGCCATTTAAGTGGGCTGAAACTTTGAGCCACAAAATAAATAAATAAATAAGTTTAGGCTTTCTAAAAAAATCTAGTTGGGCATAATTGGGCTGGCCTTTTGTGCTATAAAAATAAATAAATAGGTTTTGGGCTTTCTAAAAAAAAATCTAGTTGAACTAAGATAACTAAGATATTATAGATCGAACCTAATTCAGACCAATCGAACCTGATATGGATCCCTCGAACCTGGTGTAGCATCGATCGAACCTGATGCAGACCAATCGAACCTTATGCAAATCAATCGAACCTGATGTGAATCCGCTCGAACCTGATGCAGCATCGATCGAACTTGATGCAGACCAATCGAACCTGATGTGAATTCGCTCGAACCTGATGCAGCATCGATCGAACCTAATGTAGCACAATCCAACCTGATGTGAATCCGCTCGAACCTGGTGCAACATCGATCGAACCTTCATCCGCGCAGCCTCACACAGTGTTACGCGCGCCACATGGCACGCCACCATGCACGCCATCCCAGCGTCCAGCAAGCCAACGTGTGCGACTCCTCTCCAACGTGCAAGATTTACACGTCATGCCCCGAGCTCCCAACAAGCACCAATGCCCATCAGGCCGCCCGATACTCAGCACGCTGCTCCGCATGCCAACTAGCAGCACACGCCCAACATTTGATCGCTCATTGCCCGGTTCAAAACGCGCCCCAGCCGTGCCATTCACTTGATGCTGTGCGTAACACCATGTTCCTTGACGAGCGCTCCTCGCTCGGGCTGTCCAAGGGCCTACTTGCACGGAACCAAGTTCAGCGTTCCCAACGCGCAACACCAAACTACACCAACTGTCGTTCAGGGTTCGCAACTGTAGACACATTAGAATCCAATCTTCACCGTTCAGAATCTACGCCTGTGAGGTTTGAACATGCTGTCCAAATTACAGGTCGATCCAGCGGTAAATTTGTGAGAACGGCTCTTTTCGCTCGACTGCGCAGATAAGAATCGCCCAAAAACCTGCTTCTGTTTTCGGCGTATGTCCGACAATACAAAGCTCCAAATACGATCTTCACCGTTCAGAATGTACATCTACAAAATTCGAACGTCCGATGGTTGAAACTCCGGTTATTGCCACTGCAATATCACTGAGTTGGTTTTTCTCTCAAAATCGTGAATCTGTTTTTGCCCACTTTTTCTTCCTTCTATGTGAAATCGACGAACAGTTTTCGTCGAATCCTCTCACACTCAACCATTGAAAAAATAGGTATGATACAGGGTATATATCACATAGGGATATTCATGGTTTAGCAGTAAAACCAAAACCCTAAACATGTGATCCTAATTTCAAAAAACTAACCACATAAACCCTAGCCTAACGTGTTACGCTTCACCACGAAACTGAACCGAAGCTCTGATACCAATTGTTGGTACTTGGATTGTTTGGTTAACGTGACCCGTTAGGGATCCATACGTTTCTAATATCAGCGGAAGCAATAAATCATAGAAACGATTACCGTTCACTAGGGCATGTAGAAGATGAAGGATTCTCGCTGACAGACTATGCAGTCCCACGAGAATGGCCATAACTTCCTCGTCTGATGTCGGAATTGAATGATCTTTGTGATCAGACGATCCTCTCTTCAACAGCTTTCCGTCAGTATATTGATCATTGAATTCTGAGGACTTTACGATTTTATATAAATTTCGTAAGGTGGCTGACAGCAGCAGCAAACTACCTTCTGATATTTTGCCGTATGTCCCAAGTCCGATCTCGACGTCGTGTGGGCGACGATCTACGAGACCTCCTCAATATGCTCTCAACCCTCATCACACGTGAATAATAAAATAGATTAGGGTTCCAGATAAGCTGAGGTGACTTAAATAAATGGACTACAGCAGGGACCAGGAGGAGAAATTGGGTTGGGCTTCCATTGGGCTTAAGTATCCAAGCTTAGCCCAAAGCTTATACTTTAGTCCAATAATAATAATATATTCCACTAAAATATTATTACTGCACTGCCTTTCCAATCCCAAAATTATGTTTTGGGCTCCTTCTTATTATGAGCCCGTTAGTCTCCCCATGTTTAAGATATACAATGTTCATTAATTAATTTAAGTTACTGACAACTCAATTAATTAATATCTCATCCAAGAGTAGTACCACTCAACCTCATTATCATGCCGGAATAAATTCCACCTGCAGGGTTTACATGATAATCCTTATGAGCTCCTCAAGGGGACATCATCAACCTATGACGGACACGGATTCCTTCTACAATCAACAGCACACCATAGAGACAGCACTACTTCCCAACTCATCGGGTTTGTTGATTTAATTACACGTAAATCTCACTCATTGATGAATCAAAGAAATACATATTGCCCTATGTGTCGAGGTTATTGTATAGGGATTAAGAGCACGAACTTCCATAATAACTGAGATCAAGTTCTCCTATAAGTCAGTATAAGTCGAACGATCTCAAGAGGTCCTGCTCAATACACACAAGTGCACTAATGTGATTCTATAGCCAAGACAAGCTAATACCAAACCACACTACAACCATCCCGATAGAGAGTCCTCGTCTATCTCGGTTGTGAGCATCTGTTTATACTTTATAAGGAAACCGATAATATGATCTTTCGCGTGTTGTCGCACAACATATTATCTACAGTATAAAGTAAGTGGACTATTGCATCGTGCATATAAATAAATTATAAGACGCAATCATTTGATCATATGATTCTCATTTCAAATAAATTGTTATAAGATTGTTCATACAAAAAAGCTAGACTTTTAGTATACAATCAAACACATGGTAGGGAAATATATAGTAATGACTATTATATAACAAGGATGACCTTAGATCATTTCACTAATCTCTACTAATCGGGCTCGTTCCTATAGTTCTTGAGCAAGTTCGAACTTATCTAACACAACTGATCCACTCATGAAGAAAAATACTGTGTATGCACGGTTGAGGCTCAAATGCTCATAAGCTTGTGCTCGGGCCTTAAGGACTTATTACACAACATCCATCTCAAAATTGAACAAGTAAAACATGTCACAATTCAAAAGTGTAGAGATTCTTAATCATAACTTGTCATCACTAATCACAACGACATGTCATCACTCATATTCAAAAATGACTCACGACATCCCAAAACAAACCACCAAGACAATCCCTAAACAAGAATAAAAATACACACAAAATACAAAACAAAAGACTCACCAAACAAGAAACAACCAAAAACACTTAACATGCAAAAACAAAAATCCATCCATCATTAGAACATTGAGCTCACATTCATACATCCATGCTCAATTAGATTCACAACATCCCAACCTTGGTTGAAAAAGAAATCCTAAATTACAAAAATAAACCTCCCACAAACATAACAAATAAAGCAACATGCTAATCACAACAATCCAAATCAACATCAAAACATGTCAAGCAAATAGAAGTGGTAAAGTATAGAGTGAACTCCCTCAATAGGCATTTGGTAGTGGAAATGGTTGGCACTAGCTTCCAGATTGAATACACCACGAATCTCTACTTGATCTCTGGGCTCAATTCGTGCTTCCACTACGCTTCATTCATACTCAACAACTCATCAAAAACATTAGCTCAACAATATCATTAAAAATATGGACTGTCATGTACTTCAACACAACCAAACGGACCAAAATCAAACCAAAACTCATGAGAAAAATTTTAAAATTGGGTCAATTTTACAAGAATCATACTCAAGTGGTGAGTCACGCCACACACTCTCCTCCCAAACTTAAATTGAAACAAATTGAGACTTAAATTTGCAAAAAGTGTTGGGACTTACCCTTGTAGTTTCCATTGATGATCTTCTTGTGGAGAAGTAAACGCATCCAAAAAATTGAGCAAGGTCCATCACGCACTAGTCCCCAAACTTAACTCGAATCCATGAAGCACTTCTCTTTTCTTCAATGTGCATTTTCTCACAAGCATAATCCACCTACAAGACCAAACAACAAAACAAGCATCAAAAGATAAAAAGAATGGGTTGCCTCCCATTTAGCGCTAAGTTTAACGTCTTCAAGCCAGATGGAATTTTACAATCATTGGACCAAATGTTGGTCCATCACACTTTCTCCTCGCATCCTCACTTTGAACATTTGCTTAGCCCTCTTTTTGTCGACAAGCTCAACTTCACCATTCTTGCTTAAGAGCATCAAATCATCATCGAGAAGAGCTTCAAGGGGATTCCTCTTTCTCCTTTGTCAAGCTTCCAATCAAGCTCCGATGCTTTCATCCTATTAACATCATAAGAAGATAAGTTAGAATTTGACATTTTCATATAATCATGAAGAAATGATTTTAAATTGTCAAAGAGAATAGAGTCATGATCCATAAGATCATCTGGAGGCTTCAAATGAGACTTGGCTCCCTTTACCTTATTGCACAAGAATGTGACACTCTCTTCTTTTGAGCTCAAAGACAACTCTTCTCTTCCAATATCAATCATTGCTCTTCCTGTAGCTAGAAATGGCCTTCCCAAAATGAGTGGCACTCAGGGATCCGCCTTCACTTCCAGGGTACCCTTCCCCTCAAAATCATCAAGGGTACCCTTCCAGGGCACTCAGGGATCCGCCTTCACTCCCAAGTCACACAATGAATCAAGGGTACCCTTCCCATCAAAATCACAAGGAATTATGAACTTCCCCGAATCACCAACTTTTGTAGGTCACCCTTTTTGCATTGACCCACTTTCTTCGGGTTACTCTTCTTTCCTTTTCTCCTCATACTTTTTCTTGAGACATTTTACATGCTCCACAAACTCCTTTTTCTTTTCCTCCTTTACAAACATTTGTGGATAGGGAATAGGGAATGGGATGATCGGAATACCCCAATAATCACGTTTGTACTCCTCTTCTTTCACCTTCTCCTCCACTTTTTTTCCTCTTGCACCCTTTTCCACTTAGGTATCCATTTAGGCCCCTTTTCTTCTTTCTTACTTACTTCTTCCATTTCTCCAACAACCTTACTTTCCACCAACCCTTCTTCAACCTTTCGTTCCTCTCATATCAACAACAAACATTGGGCTTTAGTATTAACCTCGGGTGTGGCCGGAAACTTTCCTTTTTGTTGAGCACTCAAAGAATTTGTAATTTGTCCCACATTATACTCCAAATCTTTGAGCCTCATTTCATTTGCTTCTTCCGCCTTTTTCAAAGCTTCATCTCGAGCTTTGTTTGATGCTATCAATTGTTCAAGTAGCTCATCTCCCTTCACTATTTGGTGCCTTTACCTCAGTTGATATCCCGGAGGATAAGCAACCGCATTGCTCAGATTAGAGTAGGAAAATTTACCTTGCCTTTGTTGTTGTTTTCTCACTTAAAAATTAATTAGAATTTTAACCTAAATATTTTCTTAATATATTTAATTTTTTTTAAACTGCTATGATGGCTTAACATATTACAGCTAAATACCTTGACCATTAAAGCCTCCTTGCCTTGGTGGAAAATTACCTTGGAAATTATTTTGGTAATTCCCTTGGTAACCCCTTCCTTGCATGTAGAGCACATATTCTATTTTTAGCTTCGACATAGCCCATTGTTCTCCATTCACAACATTCGGAGGAAGCACACCTTGCTCACTTTGTAGCCCTTCAACCATGTTAGCTCCTTGATTCACACCTTGGTTCAAACTCATTTGCCTCAAAATTTCCGTCGCTATCGCTTCAACACTTGGCTCAACATTCAAACTCTTCCCACTAAACTGTTGCCCTTGATCAAAATTCTCAAAACTATAGCATCCACTTACTCTCTCCGATGGCCATTGGTAGACATTTGTAGAAATCTTATCAAAAATTCTTATAGCCCTTTCCGGAGTCACTCCAAGTACGGATCCACCCGCCGAAGGATCAACATACATTCTTTGACCATTTACCAAACCTTGGTAGAAAAATCCAACTTATTGGTTCTCCGGGAATCCATGTTGTGGACACTTACGTAGCATATCCTTAAACCTTTCCCACGCTTCATAGAAACTCACTTGAGGCATTTGCTTGAATTGAGTATTCAAGCTCTTCATTTGAAGCGACTTAGAAGGCGGAAAGTACTTGTTCAAGAACATTTGTGCAAGTTCATTCCATGTGTTGCACGTACCGGGAGTAATGATAGATAGACATGTTCGAGCTCTATCCCTCAATGAAAACGGAAACAACTTCATCCTTATACAATCCTAACTCACCCCATTCATCTTCACTGTGTTTGCAATCTCAATGAATTGAGCTAGATGAGCATTAGGATCTTCATTCGGGGTTCCACCAAATTGTTGGTCTCTCACCATAGAAATCAATCCCGCCTTAATTTCAAAGTTGTTGGCATTGATTGGTGGACCTATCATGTGTGGCATTGCCCTTGGCATGAAAAAATCCCGGATCATCCTTGGATCATTGTGAATTCCATGTTGCACCGGAGGTGGTGGTGGTGGAACATACGCTTGTTGAGGAGGAGCAAAAGCTTGTGGATATCCTTGTTGCCTTAGAACTTGTTGCACCATTTGTTGAAGCAAAGCTTGATTGTTTCTAGCTCCAAAATTTTGTTGAGCTTGAGGAGGATTAACATTGACTTGAGTTGCGTTGTCTTGCACGTTCACATGTTGTCCTCCTTCCCCATCATGCTCTATCTCCACACGATTATCTCCTTGAAAATTATCCATTTGATTACTCTTTTTGGTTTTGTTCTCCCTTCTTCTTCTTCTTCTTGTACAAGTGTATTCAATTTCCAAATCAATAGGTTCTACTTGTTTCCCCTTGGATCTTGTGGGCATACACCTTCAAAATAAGAGAAATTAGAACAAGATTTTCAAAAGCAAATACAAGTAAATAAAGAAAATAAAAATATCTCTATTAAGATCACTCAAAATGATCCTTCTTCAAGATACTAGCAATCGTTGCCTCCCCAGCAACGACGCCATTTGATTAGCCGTATATTTTAGTCGGGTTGACCAATTCAAGAATTTATCGAACCACACGGAGGAAGACGCTAGAGCTTAAGCGATATCACATTTTTCATGATTTTATAGTGACGAATCATCAAAGAGGTTGGTGATCAAACAAGTAATTAAAGAGTAATCAATGCAAGTAAACAAGCAATGATCAAACAAACAAGATGGATAGATGGATAGTGGTTTACCAAATTAAGCAAAAGTGAGATTAACAACATTTAAGAAGTGGAAATCCTAGGATACATGCATCAAATTCATATGAATCAGGGTTTAAGACTAAGGGCCAAGACTAAGTTCACCTAGACTCCCTCTCGAGATGAATAGGATATCGATTCGTTTAAAAATCCCAACATAGAACAATGGATTGGTTCTTACTAAAACAATTCCAACAAGGTACTAAGCTTAAATAAGAGTCCCTGCACACGGTTAATCAACCTCTCGATCAAACCAATCGGATGTCCTATCAAAAGGTTCTAAATCCTAAAGGACATCTCTATCTCTTTAAGATCTATAATGAACATAATGTGTATGACAAGATGATTCAATTAATTATCCTAAATATGCAGTTGGCTTCTCAATCTAATCACATGTTTAAAACAACAAACCACACAAATCATCATAAACAACAAGATCTAAAGCATCAATGATAGAAAATCAATTAATCCAATCAACATATGAATTTAAATACACAAATCCCAAAATTATCCAACAACTCTCATGTTGCTAATCTCACAAGGGAGATTAGCCTACCATAATCAAAAGGAAATCAACAAAGACATTAAGATCCATACAAAACATGATGAACAATAAGGTTTCAATATAAAAGTTAGATGAAAACTCCCTTGGATGTCTCTAATGGTGATATTCTTCTTCCCCTTGCAATTCTCCTCTCTTCCTTACTTCTTTTCCTCAATTGGATGAAGGTTTTGATGGTGGGATGATGGTAGATGGAATGGATGGTAAATGGAAGAAGATGATGATGTGAAATGGAGAGAAAGGTGTGTGATCTATGTGTTTTTGGTGTAACCCTTGTGTGGAATATCCAATCTCCCTTCAAATGTTGAACTTGAGGCTATTTATACCCTCTCCAAGTTGGGCCACAAATTAAACATGAAATGGGCTTTTTATACACACTTACACACATTGGCAGGTGAAAATCCAGATTTTGGCCGAAAAAACATGCAACTCGAGTTGGCCTTACCCAACTCGAGTTGCAACATGAGTAAACCTGGCTCGACATGTGTTTACAACTCGTGCATCCGCCTGTTTGGTCGTGTTGCAAGGCTTTGAAACTGAAAATCCCTCGGAACCCAGCTCGACTCGAATTGCCAAGTCGTGTTGTGACTTGCAACTCGAGTTGGCTCACAGTACAATTTTTGGCACTTGCCCTGCTCCTTACTCGACTCGAGCTGTAAGTCGAGTTGGACCTTACAACTCGAGTAAGCTCTTTGGACAATTTTTGGACTTTTTCTGACCCCAACGCGACTCAAGTTGGCAACTCGAGTTTGGTCCTGGCGGCACGTTTCTTGCTCATTTCAGCTCCAGTCTCCATTTTTACTTCATTTTCACCTCTTTTACATATGTTTAAGCTCATTCTCAAAATTTTCCATAAAAACACATAACACAGCCAATAATACATGAAATATGGATAAAATACTACGAAAACGGACATAAAAAGACACTAAAATCTAGGTGAAAATATCACTCATCAACATGCTACTCATAATTAACAAACCATGCCAACATATAATTCATGGATCACAAAACCCATGAGAAGAAATCAAATATAAAATTATCTCTAAACCATATTAAATTTGCATAATGAAATAAATATTAAGCATTAATCATGTCTCTAACCCCACAAGAGGGATTAGCCTAGCATAATTAAAGTAACAAAACACATAAATGATTCATTACAATAATCCATGGAGTCTAATTCAAAGAAAATTACAAAAAGAATTAAAACTCTCCTTCAATTTGACTTGATGGAGATCTTCAATTTCTTCTTGAAATTCCTCCTCTTGCTCTTAATTCCAAGTAATTCCAACACCAATGATAGATGGGTGAAAGATTAGAAGATGGGTTTGTGAGGTGATAAAAAAAAATGGAGAAGAGAGAAAGTAGAGAGAAAGTGTGTGTAGCCTACAAAATGAAAATGAAAAATTTATTGATAATTATTGCTCATAATTTGGAAATAAAGGTATTTATAGTGGTGGAGGATCAAGGGAATTAGGGGAAATTTTGGATCATGGGCTTAAATGGAGAAATGGGCTTTTTTGGCTAAAATTTGAATGTGCAGATTTTTCTCATTAATTCGGCCGGAATTTTCAAAATTCGACCGAATTGTATTAAAAGCGTGCTCACGGTTTCTCAATTTCTGACAAATAACATGAATCACACACTTTTCTCTACAAAATACAAACACACAAAAACCTTATAAAATACTAAAAATAAGATAAAAACTTACAAAAATAACATGAAAAAGATAATAAAATCTAGCAAATTTGCATGCTAAACAATTAGCATCATGATGAGGAAATTGAGCATCATGCTGAAGAAAATGAGCATCATGATGAAGAAAATATGAATCATGAAGAAGAAAATATGCATCATGATGAAGAAAATGAGCACCACGAAGAAGGGAATATGCATCAAGATGAAGAGAATATGCATCATGATGAAGAAAATGAGCATCATGATGAAGAAAATATGCATCATGTTGGAGAAAATAAGCATTATGATGAAGATAATGAGCATCATGATGAAGAAAATGTGCATCATGATGAAGAAAAAGAGCATCATGATGAAGAAAATGAGCATCATGTGTTGGATTGTATACTAAAAGTCTAGCTTTTTGTATGAACAATGTTTAAACAATTAATTTGAAATGAGAATCATATGATCAAATGATTGCGTCTTATAATTTATTTATATGTTCGATGCAATAGTCCACTTACTTTATACTGTAAATAATATGTTGTGTGACAACACGCGAATGATCATATTATCGGTTTCCTTATAAAGTATAAACAGATGCTCACAACCGAGATAGACGGGGACTCTCTATTGGGATGGTTGTAGTGTGGTTTGGTATTATCTTGTATTGGCTATAGAATCACATTAGTGCACTTGTGTGTATTGAGCAGGACCGCTTGAGATATTTCGACTTATACTGACTTATAGAAGAATTTGATCTCTTTTATTATGGATGTTCTTGCTCTTAATCCCTATACAATAACCTCGACACGTAGGGCAATATGTATTTCTTTGATTCATCAATGGGTGAGATTTACATGTAATTAAATCAACAAACTCGGTGTGTTGGGAAATAGTACTGTCTCTATGGTGTGCTGTTGATTATAGAAGGAATCCGCGTCCGAAATAGGTTGATGATGTCCCCTTGAGGAGCTCATAAGGATTATCATGTTAACCCTGCAGGTGGATTTATTTTGCATGATAATTAAGTTACTGACAACTCCATTAATTAATGGGCATTGTATATCTTAAACATGGGGAGACTAACGGGCTCATAATAAGAAGGAGCCCATAACGTAATTATGAGATTAGAACGATAGTGCAGTAATAATATTTTAGTGGTATTTATTATTATTATTGGACTTAAGTATAAGCTTTGGGCTAAACTTGGATACTTAAGCCCAGTGGAAGCCCAACTCTAATTTTTCCTCCTGGTCCCTGCTGTAGCCCATATATAAGTCATCTCAGCTGTTCGGAAACTCTAATCTATGAGATTGTTCACGCCAAACATGTGAAGGAGGGTGAGGGATCAGTAGAATGAGAAGATGTTGAAAATCGTTACCCACACGACGTCGAGATTGGACTTGGGAATACATTAGAAGACTGGAAGGTTGTTTGTTGTTGCTGTCCCCCAAATTCTATGATTTTTATAAAATCATAAAGACATCAGAACAGGACGTGTGATATACAGACGGAAAGCCACTGTAGAGAGGATCGTTTTGGCGCATAGATCACTCAAATTCAATATCGGATGAGAGAGTTATGCCCAAAACGGTAAGGCTGCGCAGGCTGGTGGCGAGAATTCGTCTTCTCCAACATACCCCGTGAAAGGTAATACGTTTCACATTTTCATGCTTCCGCTGTATGTTAGAAACGTATGAAACCCTAACGGGTCATGTTAACCAAACGATCGAACACAAACATCATGACGAAGAAAATATTCATCACGATCAAGAAAATATGCATGATGAAGAAAATATATATAATGATGAAGAAAATTGGCATCATGATGAAGAAAATGAGCATCATGATGAAGAAAATACCGACCAACATGAAGAAAATAAGCATGATGATGAAGAAAGTATGCAACATAATGAAGAAAGTGAGCATCATGAGTAAGAAATTGAGCATCATGATGAAGAAAATGTGCATCGTAATGAAGAAAATTAGCATCATGATGAGAGCATCAACATGAAGAAAATATATATCTTGATGAAGAAAATGAGCATCATGATAAACAAAAAAAATATGCATCATGATTAAGAAAATAAGCATCATGATGAAGAAAATGAGCATCATGATGAAGAAAATATGCATCAAGATGAAGAAAATGAGCATCTTGATGAAGAAAATATGCATCATGGTGAAGAAAATGAGCATCATGATAAAGAAAATGAGCATCATGATGAAGAAATTTAACATCATGATGAAGAAAATAAGCATCATGATGAAGAAAATGAGCTCATGATGAAGAAAATAAGCATCATGATGAAGAGAATAAGCATCATGATGAAGAAAATATGCATCATCATAAAGAAAATGAGCATGATGATGAAGAAAATATACATCACGATAAAGAAAATGAGCATAACACTGAAGAAATTGAGCATCATGATGAAGAAAATATGCATCAGAATGATGAAAATGAGCATCTTGATAGAGGAAATGACATCATGATGAAGGAAATGAGCATCATGATGAAGAATATACGCGTCATGATGAAAAAAATATGTATCATGATGAAGAAAATATGCATCATGATGAAGAAAATGATCATCATGATGAAGATAATGAGCATCATGATGAAGAAAATATGCATCATGATGAAGAAAATGAGCATCATGATGAAGAAAATATGCATCACGATGAAGAAAATGATCATCATGATGAAGATAATGAGCATCATTATGAAAAAAATGAGCAAAATGAGCATTATGACGAAGAAAATGAGTATCATGATGAAGAAAATGAGCATCATGATGAAGAAAATATGCATCATGATGAAGAAAATATGCATCATGATGAAGAAAATAAGCATGATGATGAAGATAATGAGCATCAAGATGAAGAAAATATGCATCATGATGTAGAAATTGAGATTCATGATGTAGGAAATGAGCATCATGATGAAAAAAATATGCATCATGATGAAGAAATATGCATTATCATGAAGAAAATGAGCATGATGATGAAGAAAATATGCATCATAATGAAGAAAATGAACATCATGATGAAGAAATTGAGCATCATGATGAAGAAAGTGAGCATCATAATGAAAAAAATGAGTATCATGATGACAAAAATGAGCATCATGATGAAGAAAATATGCATCATGATGAAGAAAATATGCATCATGATGAAGAAAATGAGCATCATGATAAAGAAAATATGAATCATGATGAAGAAAATGAGCATCATGATGAAGAAAATGAGCATTATGATGAAAAAAATATGCATACTAATAAAGAAAATATGCATAATGATGAAGAAAATGGTCATCTTGATGAAGAAAATATGCATCATGATGAAGAAAAATGAGCATCATGATGAAAAGAATGATGATCATGATGAAGAAAATATCATCATGATGAAGGAAAGAGCATCATGATGAAGGAAATGAACATCATGATGAAGAAAATTGGCATCATGATGAAGAAAATATGCATCATAATGAAGAAAATGAGCATCATGATGAAGAAAATGAGCATCAATATGAAGAAAATATGCATCATGATGAAGGAAATAAGCATAATGATGAAGGAAATATGCTTCATCATGAAGAAGAAAATATGCATCATCATGAAGAAAATGAGCATCATTATGAAGATAATATGCATCATGATGAAGGAAATGAGTTTCCTGATGTTGAAAATGAGCATCATGATCAAATAAAAGAGCATCATGATGAAGGAAATGAGCATCACGATAAAAGAAATATACATCATAATAAAAAAATGAGCATCATGACGTACGAAATAAGCATCATGATGAAGAAAATGTGCATCATGATGAAGAAAATGTGCATCATGATGAAAGATATATGCATCATGATGAAGGAAATGAGTTTCCTGATGAAGAAAATATGCATCATGATAAAGGAAATGAGCATTATGATGAAGGAAATTAGCATCATGATGAAGAAAATATGCTTCATGATTTTGAAAATATGCATCATGATGAAAACAATATACATCATGAAGAAGAAAATGAGCATCATGATGCAGAAAATATGCATCATGGTGAAGGAAATGAGCTTCCTGAAGTTCGAAATGAGCATCATGATGAAAGAAATATACATCATGATTAAAGAAAATGAGCATCATGACGTAGGAGATAAGCATCATGATGAAGAAAATGAGCATAATGATGTAGAAAATGAGCATCACGATGAGCATTATGACGTAGGAAATAAGCATCTTGATGAATAAAATGAGCATCATGATGAAAAAAATATGCATCACGATGAAGAAATTAGCATCATGATGAAAGAAAAAAGCATCACAATGAAGGAAATGAGCATCATGATGAAGAAAATGAGCATCATGATGAAGAAAATATGCATCATGATGACGAAAATGAGCATTATGATGACGAGAATATGCATCATGATGAAGAAAATATGCATCGTGATGAAGATAATGAGAATCATGATGAAGAAAATGAGCATCATGATGAAGAAACTATGCATCATGATCTAGAAAATATGCATCATGATGAAGCTCATGATGAAGAAAATGTATATCATGATGAAGAAAATGAGCATCATGATGAAGAAAATATGCATCATGATGAAGAAAATGAGCATAATGATGAAGGAAATAAGCATCATGATGAAGAAAATATGCATCATGATGAAGAAAATATGCATCATCTTAAATTAAATGGGCATGATGATGTGGAAAATATGCAAGATGATGAAGAAAATGAGCATCATGATGAAGAAATTGAGCATCATGATGAAGAAAATATGCATCATAATGAAGAAAATGAGCATCATGATGAAGTAAATGATCATCATGATGACGAAAATGAGCATCGATATAAAGAAAATATGCATCATGATGAAGGAAATAAGCATAATGATGAAGGAAATATTCAACATGATGAAGAAAATATGCGTCATGATGAAGAAAATATGCATCATGATGACGAGAATGAGTATCGTGACGAAGAAAATGTGCATCATGATGAAGGAAATGAGCATCGTGATGAAGAAAATGAGCATCATGATGAAGAAAATGAGCATCAATATGAAGAAAATATGCATCATGATAAAGGAAATAAGCATAATGATGAAGGAAATATTCAACATGATGAAGAAAATATCATTATGATGAAGAAAATGAGCATCATGATAACGAGAATAAGCATCATGATGAAGAAAATGTGCATCATGATGAAGGAAATGAGCATCATGATGAAGAAAATTAGCATCATGATGACGAAAATATGCATCATTATGAAGAAAATATGCATCATGATGAAGAAAATGAGCATCATGATATATAAAATATGTATCATGATGAAGAAAGTATGAATAATGATGAAGAAAATGAGCGTCATGCTGAAGAAAATTAGCATCATGATGAAGAAAATGAGCATCATGATGAAGAGAATATGCATCATGATGACGAGAATATGAGTCGTGATGAAGAAAATGAGAATCATTATGAAGGAAATGAGAATCATGATGAAGAAAATCAGCATCATGATGAATAAAATATGCATCATGATGAATAAAATGAGCATCATGATGAAGATAATGAGCTTCATGATGAAGAAAATATACATCATGATGAAGAGAATAAGCATCACGATGAAGATAATGAGCATCATGATGAAAAAATATGCATCATGATGAAGATAATGAGAATCATGATGAAGAAAATGATCATCATGATGAAGAAACTATGCATCATGATCTAGAAAATATGCATCATGATGAAGCTCATGATGAAGAAAATATATATCATGATGAAGAAAATGAGCATCATGATGAAGAAAATATGCATCACGATGAAGAAAGTATGCATCGTCTTGAAGTAAATGGGCATGATGATATGGAAAATATGCAAGATGATGAAGAAAATGAGCATCATGATGAAGAAAATATGCATCATGATGAAGAAAATGAGGATTATGATGAAGAAAATGAGCATCAATATGAAGAAAATATGTATCATGATGAAGGAAATAAGCATAATGATGAAGAAAATATTCAACATGATGAAGAAAATATGCATCATGATGAAAAAAATGAGCATAATGATGAAGAAAATATGCATCATGATGAAGGAAATGAGTATCATGATGAAGGAAATGAATTTTCTAATGTTGAAAATGAGCATCATGATCAAAGAAAAGAGCATCATGATTAAGGAAATGAGCATCACGATGAAAGAAATATACATCATAATAAAAAAAAAATGAGCATCATGACGTACGAAATAAGCATCATGATGAATAAAATGTGCATCATGATGAAGGAAATGAGCGTCATAATGTAGAAAATGAGCATCACGATGAAAAAAATGAGCACCATGATGAAGAAAATGAGCATTATGACGAAGGAAATAAGCATCATGATTAGTAAAATAAGCATTATGATGAAATAAATATGCATCACGATAAAGGAAAAGAGCATCATGATGAAGAAAATATGCATCATGATGAAGAAATTAGCATCATGATGAAAGAAAAGAGCGTCATGATGAAGGAAATGAGCATCATGATGGAGAAAATGAGCATCATGATGAAGGAAATATGCATCATGATGAAAGAAATGAGCATCATGATGAAGGAAATTTCTTTCCTGATGAAGAAAATATGCATCATGATAAAGGAAATGAGCATCATGATGAAGGAAATTAGTATCATGATGAAGAAAATATGCATCATGATGAAAACAATATGCATCATGATGAAGAAATTGAGCATCATGATGAAGAAAATATGCATCATGATGAAGGAAATGGGCTTCCTGAAGTTGGAAATGAGCATCATGACGAAAGAAATATACATCATGAATAAAAAAAGAGCATCATGACGTAGGAAATAAGCATCTTGATGAAGAAAATGAGCATCATGATGTAGAAATGAGCATCGCGATAAAGAAAATGAGCATTATGATGAAGAAAATTAGCATTATGACTTAGGAAATAAGCATCTTGATGAATAAAATGAGCATCATGATGAAAAAAATATATGCAACACGATAAAGGAAAAGATTATCATGATGAAGAAAATATGCGTCATTATGAAGAAATTTGCATCATGATGAAAGAAAAGAGCATCTCGATGAAGAAAATGAGCATCATGATAAAGAAAATGAGCATCATGATGAATAAAATATGCATCATGATGAAGAAAATGAGCATCATGATTACGAGAATGAGCATCATGATGAACAAAATATGCATTATGATGAAGGAAATACGCATAATGATGAAGAAAATTAGCAACATGATGATGAATATATGCATCATGATTAAGAAAATATGAATCATGATGAAAAAATGAGCATCATGATGAAGAAAATATGCATCATGATGAAGAAAGTATGAATCATTATGAAGAAAATGAGCATCATGCTGAAGAAAATGAGCATCATGATGAAGAGTATATGCATCATGATGACGAGAATATGAGTCGTGATGAAGAAAATGAGCATTATGATGAAGAAAATGAGAATCATGATGAAGAAAATCACCATCATGATGAATAAAATATGCATCATGATGAATAAAATGAGCATCATGATGAAGATAATGAGCTTCATGATGAAGAAAATATGCGTCATGATGAAGAAAATATGCATCATGATGAAGATAATAAGCATCATGACGAAGAAAATATGCATCATGATGAAGATAATGAGAATCATGATGAAGAAAATGAGCATCATGATGAAGAAACTATGCATCATGATCTAGAAAATATGCATCATGATGAAGCTCATGATGAAGAAAATATATATCATGATGAAGAAAATGAGCATCATGATGAAGAAAATATGCATCGTGATGAAGAAAATGAGCATAATGATGAAAGAAATAAGCATCATGATGAAGAAAATATGCATCATGATGAAGAAAATATGCGTCGTCTTGAAGTAAATGGGCATGATGATGTGGAAAATATGCAAGATGATGAAGAAAATGAGCATCATGATAAAGAACTTGAGCATCATGATGAAGAAAATATGCATCATATTGAAGAAAATGAGCATCATGATGAAGTAAATTAGCATCATGAAGAAGGAAATGAGCTTCATGATGAAAAAAATTATCATCATGATGAAGAAAATATGCATCATGATGAAGAAAAAGAGCATCATGATGAAGAAAATGAGCATCAATATGAAGAAAATATGCATCATGATAAAGGAAATAAGCATAATGATGAAGGAAATATTCAACATGATGAAGAAAATATCATTATGATGAAGAAAATGAGCATCATGATAACGAGAATAAGCATCATGATGAAGAAAATGTGCATCATGATGAAGGAAATGAGCATCATGATGAAGAAAATTAGCATCATGATGACGAAAATATGCATCATGATGAAGAAAATATGCATCATGATGAAGAAAATGAGCATCATGATGAAGAAAATATGCATCATGATGAAGAAAGTATGAATCTTGATGAAGAAAATGAGCATCATGCTAAAGAAAATTAGCATCATGATGAAGAAAATGAGCATCATGATGAATACAATATGCATCATGATGACGAGAATATGAGTCGTGATGAAGAAAATGAACATCATGATGAAGGAAATGAGAATCATGAAGAAGAAAATCAGCATCATGATGAATAAAATATGCATCATGATGAATAAAATGAGCATAATGATGAAGATATTGAGCTTCATGATGAAGAAAATATGCATCATGATGAAGAAAATAAGCATCAGGATGAAAATAATGAGCATCATGAAGAAGAAAATATGCATTATGATGGAGATAATGAGAATCATGATGAGGAAATGAGTTTCCTAATGTTGAAAATGAGCATCATGATCAACGAAAAAAGCATCATGATGAAGGAAATGAGCATCATGATGAAAGAAATATACATCATAATAAAAAAATGAGCATCATGACGTACGAAATAAGCATCATGATGAAGAAAATGTGCATCATGAAGAAGAAAATGAGCATCATGATGTAGAAAATGAGCATCACGATGAATAAAATAAGCACCATGATGAAGAAAATGAGCATTATGACGAAGGAAATAAGCATCGTGATAAATAAAATGAGCATCATGATGAAATAAATATGCATCACGATAAAGGAAAAGAGCAACATGATGAAGAAAATATGCATCATGATGAATAAATTAGCATCATGATGAAAGAAAAGAGCATCATGATGAAGGAAATGAGCATCATGATAGAGAAAATGAGCATCATGATGAAGGAAATATGCATCATGATGAAAGAAATGAGCATCATGATGAAGGAAATTAGTTTCCTGATGAAGAAAATATGCATCATGATAAAGGAAATGAGCATCATGATGAAGGAAATTAGTATCATGATGAAGAAAATATGCATCATGATGAAGAAAATATGCATCATGATGAAAACAATATACATCATCATGAAGAAATTGAGCATCATGATGAAGAAATATGCATCATGATGAAGGAAATGAGCTTCCTGAAGTTGGAAATAAGCATCATGATGAAAGAAATATACATCATGATTAAAAAAATGAGCATCATGACGTAGGAAATAAGCATCCTGATGAAGAAAATGAGCATCATGATGTAGAAAATGAGCATCACGATGAAGAAAATGAGCATTATGATGAAGAAAATGAGCATTATGACGTAGGAAATAAGCATCTTGATGAATAAAATGAGCATCATGATTAAATAAATATATGCATCACGATAAAGGAAAAGATTATCATGATGAAAAAATATGCGTCATAATGAAGAAATTAGCATCATGATGAAAGAAAAGAGAATCACGATGAATGAAATAAGCATCATGATAAAGAAAATGAGCATCATGAGGAAGAAAATATGCATCATGATGAAGAAAATGAGCATCATGATGATGAGAATGAGCATCTGAATGAACAAAATATGCATTATGACGAAAGAAATAAGCATCATGATGAAGAAAATTAGCATCATGATGAAAAAAATGAGCATCATGATGAAGAAAATATGCATCATGATGAAGAAAATGAGCATCATGATGAAGAAAATGAGCATCAATATGAAGAAAATATGCATCATGATAAAGGAAATAAGCATAATGATGAAGGAAATATTCAACATGATGAAGAAAATATGCATTATGATGAAGAAAATGAGCATCATGATAACGAGAATGAGCATCATGATGAAGAAAATGTGCATCATGATGAAGGAAATGAGCATCATGATGAAGAAAATTAGCATCATGATGACGAAAATATGCATCATGATGAAGAAATTATGCATCATGATGAAGAAAATGAGCATCATGACGAAGAAAATATGCATCATGATGAAGAAAGTATGAATCTTGATGAAGAAAATGAGCATCATGCTGAAGAAAATTAGCATCATGATGAAGAAAATGAGCATCATGATGAACAGAATATGCATCATGATGACGAGAATATGAGTCGTGATGAAGAAAATGAGCATCATGATGAAGGAAATGAGAATCATGATGAAGAAAATCAGCATCATGATGAATAAAATATGCATCATGATGAATAAAATGAGCATAATAATGAAGATAATGAGCTTCATGATGAAGAAAATATGCATCATGATGAAGAAAATAAGCATCAGGATGAAAATAATGAGCATCATGAAGAAGAAAATATGCATTATGATGATGATAATGAGAATCATGATGAAGGAAATGAGTTTCCTAATGTTGAAAATGAGCATCATGATCAACGAAAAAAGCATCATGATGAAGGAAATGAGCATCATGATGAAAGAAATATACATCATAATAAAAAAATGAGCATCATGACGTACGAAATAAGCATCGTGATGAAGAAAATGTGCATCATGAAGAAGAAAATGAGCATTATGATGTAGAAAATGAGCATGACGATGAATAAAATAAGCACCATGATGAAGAAAATGAGCATTATGACGAAGGAAATAAGCATCATGATTAATAAAATGAGCATCATTATGAAATAAATATGCATCACGATAAAGGAAAAAAGCAACATGATGAAGAAAATATGCATCATGATGAAGAAATTAGCATCATGATGAAAGAAAAGAGCATCATGATGAAAGAAATGAGCATCATGAAAGAGAAAATGAGATTAATGATGAAGGAAATATGCATCATTATGAAAGAAATGTGCATCATGATGAAGGAAATTAGTTTCCTGATGAAGAAAATATACATCATGATAAAGGAAATGAGCATCATGATGAGGGAAATTACTATCATGATGAAGAAAATATGCATTATGATGAAGAAAATATGCATCATGATGAAAACAATATGCATCATGATGAAGAAATTGAGCATCATGATGAAGAAATATGCATCATGATGAAGGAAATGAGCTTCCTGAAGTTGGAAATAAGCATCATGATGAAAGAAATATACATCATGATTAAAAAAAATGAGCATCATGACGTAGGAAATAAGCATCTTGATGAAGAAAATGAGCATCATGATGTAGAAAATGAGCATCACGTTGAAGAAAATGAGCATTATGATGAAAAAAATGAGCATTATGACGTAGGAAATAAGCATCTTGAAGAATAAAATGAGCATCATGATGAAATAAATATATGCATCACGATAAAGGAAAAGATTATCATGATGAAGAAAATATGCGTCATAATGAAGAAATTAGCATCATGATGAAAGAAAAGAGCATCACGATGAATGAAATAAGCATCATGATAAAGAAAATGAGCATTATGATGAAAAAATATGCATCATGATGAAGAAAATAAGCATCAGGATGAAAATAATGAGCATCATGAAGAAGAAAATATGCATTATGATGGAGATAATGAGAATCATGATGAAGGAAATGAGTTTCCTAATGTTGAAAATGAGCATCATGATCAACGAAAAAAGCATCATGATGAAGGAAATGAGCATCATGATGAAAGAAATATTCATCATAATAAAAAAATGAGCATCATGACGTACGAAATAAGCATCATGATGAAGAAAATGTGCATCATGATGAAGAAAATGAGCATCATGATGTAGAAAATGAGCATCACGATGAATAAAATAAGCACCATGATGAAGAAAATGAGCATTATGACGAAGGAAATAAGCATCATGATGAATAAAATGAGCATCATGATGAAATAAATATGCATCACGATAAAGAAAAAGAGCAACATGATGAAGAAAATATGCATCATGATGAAGAAATTAGCATCATGATGAAAGAAAAGAGCATCATGATGAAGGAAATGAGCATCATGATAGAGAAAATGAGCATCATGATGAAGGAAATATGCATCATGATGAAAGAAATGAGCATCATGATGAAGGAAATTAGTTTCCTGATGAAGAAAATATGCATCATGATAAAGGAAATGAGCATCATGATGAAGGAAATTAATATCATGATGAAGAAAATATGCATCATGATGAAGAAAATATGCATCATGATGAAAACAATATGTATCATGATGAAGAAATTGAGCATCATGATGAAGAAATATGCATCATGATGAAGGAAATGAGCTACTTGAAGTTGGAAATAAGCATCATGATGAAAGAAATATACATCATGATTCAAAAAAATGAACATCATGACGTAGGAAATAAGCATCTTGTGAAGAAAATGAGCATCATGATGTAGAAAATGAGCATCACGATGAAGAAAATGAGCATTATGATGAAGAAAATGAGCATTATGACGTAGGAAATAAGCATCTTGATGAATAAAATGAGCATCATGATGAAATAAATATATGCATCACGATAAAAGAAAAGATTATCATGATGAAGAAAATATGCGTCATAATGAAGAAATTAGCATCATGATGAAAGAAAAGAGCATCACGATGAATGAAATAAGCATCATGATAAAGAAAATGAGCATCATGAGGAAAAAAAATATGCATCATGATGAAGAAAATGAGCATCATGATGAAGAAAATGAGCATCATGATGACGAGAATGAGCATTATGATGAACAAAATATGCATTATGATGAAGGAAATAAGCATCATGATGAAGAAAATTAGCATAATGATGATGAAAATATGCAACATGATGAAGAAAATATGCATCATAATGAAGAAAATGAGCATCATGATGAAGAAAATATGCATCATCATAAAGAATGTATGAATCATGATGAAGAAAATGAGCATCACGCTGAAGAAAATGAGCATCATTATGAAGAGAATATGCATCATGATGACGAGAATATGAGTCGTGATGAAGAAAATGAGCATCATGATGAAGGAAATGAGAATCATGATGAAGAAAATCACCATCATGATGAATAAAATGAGCATCATGATGAAGATAATGAGCTTCATGATGAAGAAAATATCATTATGATGAAGAAAATGAGCATCATGATAACGAGAATAAGCATCATGATGAAGAAAATGTGCGTCATGATGAAGGAAATGAACATCATGATGAAGAAAATTAGCATCATGATGACGAAAATATGCATCATGATGAAGAAAATATGCATTATGATGAAGAAAATGAGCATCATGATGAATAAAATATGTATCATGATGAAGAAAGTATGAATAATGATGAAGAAAATGAGCGTCATGCTGAAGAAAATTAGCATCATGATGAAGAAAATGAGCATCATGATGAAGAGAATATGCATCATGATGACGAGAATGTGATTCGTGATGAAGAAAATGAGAATCATTATGAAGGAAATGAGAATCATGATGAAGAAAATCAGCATCATGATGAATAAAATATGAATCATGATGAATAAAATGAGCATCATGATGAAGATAATGAGCTTCATGATGAAGAAAATATACATCATGAGGAAGAGAATAAGCATCACGATGAAGATAATGAGCATCATGATGAAAAAATATGCATCATGATGAAGATAATGAGAATCATGATGAAGAAAATGATCATCATGATGAAGAAACTATGCATCATGATCTAGAAAATATGCATCATGATGAAGCTCATGATGAAGAAAATATATATCATGATGAAGAAAATGAGCATCATGATGAAGAAAATATGCATCACGATGAAGAAAGTATGCATCGTCTTGAAGTAAATGGGCATGATGATATGGAAAATATGCAAGATGATGAAGAAAATGAGCATCATGATGAAGAAAATATGCATCATGATGAAGAAAATGAGGATTATGATGAAGAAAATGAGCATCAATATGAAGAAAATATGTATCATGATGAAGAAATTAAGCATAATGATGAAGAAAATATTCAACATGATGAAGAAAATATGCATCATGATGAAAAAAATGAGCATAATGATGAAGAAAATATGCAACACGATGAAGGAAATGAGTATCATGATGAAGGAAATGAATTTTCTAATGTTGAAAATGAGCATCATGATCAAAGAAAAGAGCATCATGATTAAGGAAATGAGCATCACGATGAAAGAAATATACATCATAATAAAAAAAATGAGCATCATGACGTACGAAATAAGCATCATGATGAAGGAAATGAGCGTCATAATGTAGAAAATGAGCATCACGATGAAAAAAATGAGCACCATGATGAAGAAAATGAGCATTATGACGAAGGAAATAAGCATCATGATTAGTAAAATAAGCATTATGATGAAATAAATATGCATCACGATAAAGGAAAAGAGCATCATGATGAAGAAAATATGCATCATGATGAAGAAATTAGCATCATGATGAAAGAAAAGAGCGTCATGATGAAGGAAATGAGCATCATGATGGAGAAAATGAGCATCATGATGAAGGAAATATGCATCATGATGAAAGAAATGAGCATCATGATGAAGGAAATTTCTTTCCTGATGAAGAAAATATGCATCATGATAAAGGAAATGAGCATCATGATGAAGGAAATTAGTATCATGATGAAGAAAATATGCATCATGATGAAAACAATATGCATCATGATGAAGAAATTGAGCATCATGATGAAGAAAATATGCATCATGATGAAGGAAATGGGCTTCCTGAAGTTGGAAATGAGCATCATGACGAAAGAAATATACATCATGAATAAAAAAAGAGCATCATGACGTAGGAAATAAGCATCTTGATGAAGAAAATGAGCATCATGATGTAGAAATGAGCATCGCTATAAAGAAAATGAGCATTATGATGAAGAAAATTAGCATTATGACTTAGGAAATAAGCATCTTGATGAATAAAATGAGCATCATGATGAAAAAAATATATGCAACACGATAAAGGAAAAGATTATCATGATGAAGAAAATATGCGTCATGATGAAGAAATTTGCATCATGATGAAAGAAAAGAGCATCTCGATGAAGAAAATGAGCATCATGATAAAGAAAATGAGCATCATGATGAATAAAATATGCATCATGATAAAGAAAATGAGCATCATGATTACGAGAATGAGCATCATGATGAACAAAATATGCATTATGATGAAGGAAATACGCATAATGATGAAGAAAATTAGCAACATGATGATGAATATATGCATCATGATGAAGAAAATATGAATCATGATGAAAAAATGAGCATCATGATGAAGAAAATATGCATCATGATGAAGAAAGTATGAATCATTATGAAGAAAATGAGCATCATGCTGAAGAAAATGAGCATCATGATGAAGAGTATATGCATCATGATGACGAGAATATGAGTCGTGATGAAGAAAATGAGCATCATGATGAAGAAAATGAGAATCATGATGAAGAAAATCACCATCATGATGAATAAAATATGCATCATGATGAATAAAATAAGCATCATGATGAAGATAATGAGCTTCATGATGAAGAAAATATGCGTCATGATGAAGAAAATATCCATCATGATGAAGATAATGAGCATCATGACGAAGAAAATTTGCATCATGATGAAGATAATGAGAATCATGATGAAGAAAATGAGCATCATGATGAAGAAACTATGCATCATGATCTAGAAAATATGCATCATGATGAAGCTCATGATGAAGAAAATATATATCATGATGAAGAAAATGAGCATCATGATGAAGAAAATATGCATCGTGATGAAGAAAATGAGCATAATGATGAAAGAAATAAGCATCATGATGAAGAAAATATGCATCATGATGAAGAAAATATGCGTCGTCTTGAAGTAAATGGGCATGATGATGTGGAAAATATGCAAGATGATGAAGAAAATGAGCATCATGATAAAGAACTTGAGCATCATGATGAAGAAAATATGCATCATATTGAAGAAAATGAGCATCATGATGATGTAAATTAGCATCATGAAGAAGGAAATGAGCTTCATGATGAAGAAAATTAGCGTCATGATGAAGAAAATATGCATCATGATGAAGAAAAAGAGCATCATGATGAAGAAAATGAGCATCAATATGAAGAAAATATGCATCATGATAAAGGAAATAAGCATAATGATGAAGGAAATATTCAACATGATGAAGAAAATATCATTATGATGAAGAAAATGAGCATCATGATAACGGGAATAAGCATCATGATGAAGAAAATGTGCATCATGATGAAGGAAATGAGCATCATGATGAAGAAAATTAGCATCATAATGACGAAAATGAGCATCATGATGAAGAAAATATGCATCATGATGAAGAAAGTATGAATCTTGATGAAGAAAATGAGCATCATGCTAAAGAAAATTAGCATCATGATGAAGAAAATGAGCATCATGATGAATACAATATGCATCATGATGACGAGAATATGAGTCGTGATGAAGAAAATGAGCATCATGATGAAGGAAATGAGAATCATGAAGAAGAAAATCAGCATCATGATGAATAAAATATGCATCATGATGAATAAAATGTGCATAATGATGAAGATATTGAGCTTCATGATGAAGAAAATATGCATCATGATGAAGAAAATAAGCATCAGGATGAAAATAATGAGCATCATGAAGAAGAAAATATGCATTATGATGGAGATAATGAGAATCATGATGAGGAAATGAGTTTCCTAATGTTGAAAATGAGCATCATGATCAACGAAAAAAGCATCATGATGAAGGAAATGAGCATCATGATGAAAGAAATATACATCATAATAAAAAAATGAGCATCATGACGTACGAAATAAGCATCATGATGAAGAAAATGTGCATCATGAAGAAGAAAATGAGCATCATGATGTAGAAAATGAGCATCACGATGAATAAAATAAGCACCATGATGAAGAAAATGAGCATTATGACGAAGGAAATAAGCATCGTGATGAATAAAATGAGCATCATGATGAAATAAATATGCATCACGATAAAGGAAAAGAGCAACATGATGAAGAAAATATGCATCATGATGAATAAATTAGCATCATGATGAAAGAAAAGAGCATCATGATGAAGGAAATGAGCATCATGATAGAGAAAATGAGCATCATGATGAAGGAAATATGCATCATGATGAAAGAAATGAGCATCATGATGAAGGAAATTAGTTTCCTGATGAAGAAAATATGCATCATGATAAAGGAAATGAGCATCATGATGAAGGAAATTAGTATCATGATGAAGAAAATATGCATCATGATGAAGAAAATATGCATCATGATGAAAACAATATACATCATCATGAAGAAATTGAGCATCATGATGAAGAAATATGCATCATGATGAAGGAAATGAGCTTCCTGAAGTTGGAAATAAGCATCATGATGAAAGAAATATACATCATGATTAAAAAATGAGCATCATGACGTAGGAAATAAGCATCCTGATGAAGAAAATGAGCATCATGATGTAGAAAATGAGCATCACGATGAAGAAAATGAGCATTATGATGAAGAAAATGAGCATTATGACGTAGGAAATAAGCATCTTGATGAATAAAATGAGCATCATGATTAAATAAATATATGCATCACGATAAAGGAAAAGATTATCATGATGAAAAAATATGCGTCATAATGAAGAAATTAGCATCATGATGAAAGAAAAGAGAATCACGATGAATGAAATAAGCATCATGATAATGAAAATGAGCATCATGAGGAAGAAAATATGCATCATGATGAAGAAAATGAGCATCATGATGATGAGAATGAGCATCTGAATGAAAAAAATATGCATTATGACGAAAGAAATAAGCATCATGATGAAGAAAATTAGCATCATGATGAAAAAAATGAGCATCATGATGAAGAAAATATGCATCATGATGAAGAAAATGAGCATCATGATGAAGAAAATGAGCATCAATATGAAGAAAATATGCATCATGATAAAGGAAATAAGCATAATGATGAAGGAAATATTCAACATGATGAATAAAATATGCATTAGGATGAAGAAAATGAGCATCATGATAACGAGAATGAGCATCATGATGAAGAAAATGTGCATCATGATGAAGGAAATGAGCATCATGATGAAGAAAATTAGCATCATGATGACGAAAATATGCATCATGATGAAGAAATTATGCATCATGATGAAGAAAATGAGCATCATGACGAAGAAAATATGCATCATGATGAAGAAAGTATGAATCTTGATGAAGAAAATGAGCATCATGCTGAAGAAAATTAGCATCATGATGAAGAAAATGAGCATCATGATGAATAGAATATGCATCATGATGACGAGAATATGAGTCGTGATGAAGAAAATGAGCATCATGATGAAGGAAATGAAGATAATGAGCTTCATGATGAAGAAAATATGCATCATGATGAAGAAAATAAGCATCAGGATGAAAATAATGAGCATCATGAAGAAGAAAATATGCATTATGATGATGATAATGAGAATCATGATGAAGGAAATGAGTTTCCTAATGTTGAAAATGAGCATCATGATCAACGAAAAAAGCATCATGATGAAGGAAATGAGCATCATGATGAAAGAAATATACATCATAATAAAAAAATGAGCATCATGACGTACGAAATAGGCATCATGATGAAGAAAATGTGCATCATGAAGAAGAAAATGAGCATCATGATGTAGAAAATGAGCATGACGATGAATAAAATATGCACCACGATGAAGAAAATGAGCATTATGACGAAGAAAATAAGCATCATGATTAATAAAATGAGCATCTTTATGAAATAAATATGCATCACAATAAAGGAAAAGAGCAACATGATGAAGAAAATATGCATTATGATGAAGAAAATGTGCATCATGAAGAAGAAAATGAGCATCATGATGTAGAAAATGAGCATCACGATGAATAAAATAAGCACCATGATGAAGAAAATGAGCATTATGACGAAGGAAATAAGCATCGTGATGAATAAAATGAGCATCATGATGAAATAAATATGCATCACGATAAAGGAAAAGAGCAACATGATGAAGAAAATATGCATCATGATGAATAAATTAGCATCATGATGAAAGAAAAGAGCATCATGATGAAGGAAATGAGCATCATGATAGAGAAAATGAGCATCATGATGAAGGAAATATGCATCATGATGAAAGAAATGAGCATCATGATGAAGGAAATTAGTTTCCTGATGAAGAAAATATGCATCATGATAAAGGAAATGAGCATCATGATGAAGGAAATTAGTATCATGATGAAGAAAATATGCATCATGATGAAGAAAATATGCATCATGATGAAAACAATATACATCATCATGAAGAAATTGAGCATCATGATGAAGAAATATGCATCATGATGAAGGAAATGAGCTTCCTGAAGTTGGAAATAAGCATCATGATGAAAGAAATATACATCATGGTTAAAAAAATGAGCATCATGACGTAGGAAATAAGCATCCTGATGAAGAAAATGAGCATCATGATGTAGAAAATGAGCATCACGATGAAGAAAATGAGCATTATGATGAAGAAAATGAGCATTATGACGTAGGAAATAAGCATCTTGATGAATAAAATGAGCATCATGATTAAATAAATATATGCATCACGATAAAGGAAAAGATTATCATGATGAAAAAATATGCGTCATAATGAAGAAATTAGCATCATGATGAAAGAAAAGAGAATCACGATGAATGAAATAAGCATCATGATAAAGAAAATGAGCATCATGAGGAAGAAAATATGCATCATGATGAAGAAAATGAGCATCATGATGATGAGAATGAGCATCTGAATGAACAAAATATGCATTATGACGAAAGAAATAAGCATCATGATGAAGAAAATTAGCATCATGATGAAAAAAATGAGCATCATGATGAAGAAAATATGCATCATGATGAAGAAAATGAGCATCATGATGAAGAAAATGAGCATCAATATGAAGAAAATATGCATCATGATAAAGGAAATAAGCATAATGATGAAGGAAATATTCAACATGATGAAGAAAATATGCATTATGATGAAGAAAATGAGCATCATGATAACGAGAATGAGCATCATGATGAAGAAAATGTGCATCATGATGAAGGAAATGAGCATCATGATGAAGAAAATTAGCATCATGATGACGAAAATATGCATCATGATGAAGAAATTATGCATCATGATGAAGAAAATGAGCATCATGACGAAGAAAATATGCATCATGATGAAGAAAGTATGAATCTTGATGAAGAAAATGAGCATCATGCTGAAGAAAATTAGCATCATGATGAAGAAAATGAGCATCATGATGAACAGAATATGCATCATGATGACGAGAATATGAGTCGTGATGAAGAAAATGAGCATCATGATGAAGGAAATGAGAATCATGATGAAGAAAATCAGCATCATGATGAATAAAATATGCATCATGATGAATAAAATGAGCATAATAATGAAGATAATGAGCTTCATGATGAAGAAAATATGCATCATGATGAAGAAAATAAGCATCAGGATGAAAATAATGAGCATCATGAAGAAGAAAATATGCATTATGATGATGATAATGAGAATCATGATGAAGGAAATGAGTTTCCTAATGTTGAAAATGAGCATCATGATCAACGAAAAAAGCATCATGATGAAGGAAATGAGCATCATGATGAAAGAAATATACATCATAATAAAAAAATGAGCATCATGACGTACGAAATAAGCATCGTGATGAAGAAAATGTGCATCATGAAGAAGAAAATGAGCATTATGATGTAGAAAATGAGCATGACGATGAATAAAATAAGCACCATGATGAAGAAAATGAGCATTATGACGAAGGAAATAAGCATCATGATTAATAAAATGAGCATCATTATGAAATAAATATGCATCACGATAAAGGAAAAAAGCAACATGATGAAGAAAATATGCATCATGATGAAGAAATTAGCATCATGATGAAAGAAAAGAGCATCATGATGAAAGAAATGAGCATCATGAAAGAGAAAATGAGATTAATGATGAAGGAAATATGCATCATTATGAAAGAAATGTGCATCATGATGAAGGAAATTAGTTTCCTGATGAAGAAAATATACATCATGATAAAGGAAATGAGCATCATGATGAGGGAAATTACTATCATGATGAAGAAAATATGCATTATGATGAAGAAAATATGCATCATGATGAAAACAATATGCATCATGATGAAGAAATTGAGCATCATGGTGAAGAAATATGCATCATGATGAAGGAAATGAGCTTCCTGAAGTTGGAAATAAGCATCATGATGAAAGAAATATACATCATGATTAAAAAAAATGAGCATCATGACGTAGGAAATAAGCATCTTGATGAAGAAAATGAGCATCATGATGTAGAAAATGAGCATCACGATGAAGAAAATGAGCATTATGATGAAAAAAATGAGCATTATGACGTAGGAAATAAGCATCTTGAAGAATAAAATGAGCATCATGATGAAATAAATATATGCATCACGATAAGGGAAAAGATTATCATGATGAAGAAAATATGCGTCATAATGAAGAAATTAGCATCATGATGAAAGAAAAGAGCATCACGATGAATGAAATAAGCATCATGATAAAGAAAATGAGCATTATGATGAAGAAAATATGCATCATGATGAAGAAAATAAGCATCAGGATGAAAATAATGAGCATCATGAAGAAGAAAATATGCATTATGATGGAGATAATGAGAATCATGATGAAGGAAATGAGTTTCCTAATGTTGAAAATGAGCATCATGATCAACGAAAAAAGCATCATGATGAAGGAAATGAGCATCATGATGAAAGAAATATTCATCATAATAAAAAAATGAGCATCATGACGTACGAAATAAGCATCATGATGAAGAAAATGTGCATCATGATGAAGAAAATGAGCATCATGATGTAGAAAATGAGCATCACGATGAATAAAATAAGCACCATGATGAAGAAAATGAGCATTATGACGAAGGAAATAAGCATCATGATGAATAAAATGAGCATCATGATGAAATAAATATGCATCACGATAAAGAAAAAGAGCAACATGATGAAGAAAATATGCATCATGATGAAGAAATTAGCATCATGATGAAAGAAAAGAGCATCATGATGAAGGAAATGAGCATCATGATAGAGAAAATGAGCATCATGATGAAGGAAATATGCATCATGATGAAAGAAATGAGCATCATGATGAAGGAAATTAGTTTCCTGATGAAGAAAATATGCATCATGATAAAGGAAATGAGCATCATGATGAAGGAAATTAATATCATGATGAAGAAAATATGCATCATGATGAAGAAAATATGCATCATGATGAAAACAATATGTATCATGATGAAGAAATTGAGCATCATGATGAAGAAATATGCATCATGATGAAGGAAATGAGCTACTTGAAGTTGGAAATAAGCATCATGATGAAAGAAATATACATCATGATTCAAAAAAATGAACATCATGACGTAGGAAATAAGCATCTTGTGAAGAAAATGAGCATCATGATGTAGAAAATGAGCATCACGATGAAGAAAATGAGCATTATGATGAAGAAAATGAGCATTATGACGTAGGAAATAAGCATCTTGATGAATAAAATGAGCATCATGATGAAATAAATATATGCATCACGATAAAAGAAAAGATTATCATGATGAAGAAAATATGCGTCATAATGAAGAAATTAGCATCATGATGAAAGAAAAGAGCATCACGATGAATGAAATAAGCATCATGATAAAGAAAATGAGCATCATGAGGAAAAAAAATATGCATCATGATGAAGAAAATGAGCATCATGATGAAGAAAATGAGCATCATGATGACGAGAATGAGCATTATGATGAACAAAATATGCATTATGATGAAGGAAATAAGCATCATGATGAAGAAAATTAGCATAATGATGATGAAAATATGCAACATGATGAAGAAAATATGCATCATAATGAAGAAAATGAGCATCATGATGAAGAAAATATGCATCATCATAAAGAATGTATGAATCATGATGAAGAAAATGAGCATCACGCTAAAGAAAATGAGCATCATTATGAAGAGAATATGCATCATGATGACGAGAATATGAGTCGTGATGAAGAAAATGAGCATCATGATGAAGGAAATGAGAATCATGATGAAGAAAATCACCATCATGATGAATAAAATGAGCATCATGATGAAGATAATGAGCTTCATGATGAAGAAAATATCATTATGATGAAGAAAATGAGCATCATGATAACGAGAATAAGCATCATGATGAAGAAAATGTGCATCATGATGAAGGAAATGAGCATCATGATGAAGAAAATTAGCATCATGATGACGAAAATATGCATCATGATGAAGAAAATATGCATTATGATGAAGAAAATGAGCATCATGATGAATAAAATATGTATCATGATGAAGAAAGTATGAATAATGATGAAGAAAATGAGCGTCATGCTGAAGAAAATTAGCATCATGATGAAGAAAATGAGCATCATGATGAAGAGAATATGCATCATGATGACGAGAATGTGATTCGTGATGAAGAAAATGAGAATCATTATGAAGGAAATGAGAATCATGATGAAGAAAATCAGCATCATGATGAATAAAATATGAATCATGATGAATAAAATGAGCATCATGATGAAGATAATGAGCTTCATGATGAAGAAAATATACATCATGAGGAAGAGAATAAGCATCACGATGAAGATAATGAGCATCATGATGAAAAAATATGCATCATGATGAAGATAATGAGAATCATGATGAAGAAAATGATCATCATGATGAAGAAACTATGCATCATGATCTAGAAAATATGCATCATGATGAAGCTCATGATGAAGAAAATATATATCATGATGAAGAAAATGAGCATCATGATGAAGAAAATATGCATCACGATGAAGAAAGTATGCATCGTCTTGAAGTAAATGGGCATGATGATATGGAAAATATGCAAGATGATGAAGAAAATGAGCATCATGATGAAGAAAATATGCATCATGATGAAGAAAATGAGGATTATGATGAAGAAAATGAGCATCAATATGAAGAAAATATGTATCATGATGAAGAAATTAAGCATAATGATGAAGAAAATATTCAACATGATGAAGAAAATATGCATCATGATGAAAAAAATGAGCATAATGATGAAGAAAATATGCAACACGATGAAGGAAATGAGTATCATGATGAAGGAAATGAATTTTCTAATGTTGAAAATGAGCATCATGATCAAAGAAAAGAGCATCATGATTAAGGAAATGAGCATCACGATGAAAGAAATATACATCATAATAAAAAAAATGAGCATCATGACGTACGAAATAAGCATCATGATGAAGGAAATGAGCGTCATAATGTAGAAAATGAGCATCACGATGAAAAAAATGAGCACCATGATGAAGAAAATGAGCATTATGACGAAGGAAATAAGCATCATGATTAGTAAAATAAGCATTATGATGAAATAAATATGCATCACGATAAAGGAAAAGAGCATCATGATGAAGAAAATATGCATCATGATGAAGAAATTAGCATCATGATGAAAGAAAAGAGCGTCATGATGAAGGAAATGAGCATCATGATGGAGAAAATGAGCATCATGATGAAGGAAATATGCATCATGATGAAAGAAATGAGCATCATGATGAAGGAAATTTCTTTCCTGATGAAGAAAATATGCATCATGATAAAGGAAATGAGCATCATGATGAAGGAAATTAGTATCATGATGAAGAAAATATGCAT
Source organism: Pogostemon cablin (assembly GCA_023678885.1). NCBI lineage: Eukaryota > Viridiplantae > Streptophyta > Magnoliopsida > Lamiales > Lamiaceae > Pogostemon > Pogostemon cablin. Next base: position 15,656,701 of record CM042994.1, on the reverse strand, counting down.
CATGATGAAAACAATATGCATCATGATGAAGAAATTGAGCATCATGATGAAGAAAATATGCATCATGATGAAGGAAATGGGCTTCCTGAAGTTGGAAATGAGCATCATGACGAAAGAAATATACATCATGAATAAAAAAAGAGCATCATGACGTAGGAAATAAGCATCTTGATGAAGAAAATGAGCATCATGATGTAGAAATGAGCATCGCTATAAAGAAAATGAGCATTATGATGAAGAAAATTAGCATTATGACTTAGGAAATAAGCATCTTGATGAATAAAATGAGCATCATGATGAAAAAAATATATGCAACACGATAAAGGAAAAGATTATCATGATGAAGAAAATATGCGTCATGATGAAGAAATTTGCATCATGATGAAAGAAAAGAGCATCTCGATGAAGAAAATGAGCATCATGATAAAGAAAATGAGCATCATGATGAATAAAATATGCATCATGATAAAGAAAATGAGCATCATGATTACGAGAATGAGCATCATGATGAACAAAATATGCATTATGATGAAGGAAATACGCATAATGATGAAGAAAATTAGCAACATGATGATGAATATATGCATCATGATGAAGAAAATATGAATCATGATGAAAAAATGAGCATCATGATGAAGAAAATATGCATCATGATGAAGAAAGTATGAATCATTATGAAGAAAATGAGCATCATGCTGAAGAAAATGAGCATCATGATGAAGAGTATATGCATCATGATGACGAGAATATGAGTCGTGATGAAGAAAATGAGCATCATGATGAAGAAAATGAGAATCATGATGAAGAAAATCACCATCATGATGAATAAAATATGCATCATGATGAATAAAATAAGCATCATGATGAAGATAATGAGCTTCATGATGAAGAAAATATGCGTCATGATGAAGAAAATATCCATCATGATGAAGATAATGAGCATCATGACGAAGAAAATTTGCATCATGATGAAGATAATGAGAATCATGATGAAGAAAATGAGCATCATGATGAAGAAACTATGCATCATGATCTAGAAAATATGCATCATGATGAAGCTCATGATGAAGAAAATATATATCATGATGAAGAAAATGAGCATCATGATGAAGAAAATATGCATCGTGATGAAGAAAATGAGCATAATGATGAAAGAAATAAGCATCATGATGAAGAAAATATGCATCATGATAAAGAAAATATGCGTCGTCTTGAAGTAAATGGGCATGATGATGTGGAAAATATGCAAGATGATGAAGAAAATGAGCATCATGATAAAGAACTTGAGCATCATGATGAAGAAAATATGCATCATATTGAAGAAAATGAGCATCATGATGATGTAAATTAGCATCATGAAGAAGGAAATGAGCTTCATGATGAAGAAAATTAGCGTCATGATGAAGAAAATATGCATCATGATGAAGAAAAAGAGCATCATGATGAAGAAAATGAGCATCAATATGAAGAAAATATGCATCATGATAAAGGAAATAAGCATAATGATGAAGGAAATATTCAACATGATGAAGAAAATATCATTATGATGAAGAAAATGAGCATCATGATAACGGGAATAAGCATCATGATGAAGAAAATGTGCATCATGATGAAGGAAATGAGCATCATGATGAAGAAAATTAGCATCATAATGACGAAAATGAGCATCATGATGAAGAAAATATGCATCATGATGAAGAAAGTATGAATCTTGATGAAGAAAATGAGCATCATGCTAAAGAAAATTAGCATCATGATGAAGAAAATGAGCATCATGATGAATACAATATGCATCATGATGACGAGAATATGAGTCGTGATGAAGAAAATGAGCATCATGATGAAGGAAATGAGAATCATGAAGAAGAAAATCAGCATCATGATGAATAAAATATGCATCATGATGAATAAAATGTGCATAATGATGAAGATATTGAGCTTCATGATGAAGAAAATATGCATCATGATGAAGAAAATAAGCATCAGGATGAAAATAATGAGCATCATGAAGAAGAAAATATGCATTATGATGGAGATAATGAGAATCATGATGAGGAAATGAGTTTCCTAATGTTGAAAATGAGCATCATGATCAACGAAAAAAGCATCATGATGAAGGAAATGAGCATCATGATGAAAGAAATATACATCATAATAAAAAAATGAGCATCATGACGTACGAAATAAGCATCATGATGAAGAAAATGTGCATCATGAAGAAGAAAATGAGCATCATGATGTAGAAAATGAGCATCACGATGAATAAAATAAGCACCATGATGAAGAAAATGAGCATTATGACGAAGGAAATAAGCATCGTGATGAATAAAATGAGCATCATGATGAAATAAATATGCATCACGATAAAGGAAAAGAGCAACATGATGAAGAAAATATGCATCATGATGAATAAATTAGCATCATGATGAAAGAAAAGAGCATCATGATGAAGGAAATGAGCATCATGATAGAGAAAATGAGCATCATGATGAAGGAAATATGCATCATGATGAAAGAAATGAGCATCATGATGAAGGAAATTAGTTTCCTGATGAAGAAAATATGCATCATGATAAAGGAAATGAGCATCATGATGAAGGAAATTAGTATCATGATGAAGAAAATATGCATCATGATGAAGAAAATATGCATCATGATGAAAACAATATACATCATCATGAAGAAATTGAGCATCATGATGAAGAAATATGCATCATGATGAAGGAAATGAGCTTCCTGAAGTTGGAAATAAGCATCATGATGAAAGAAATATACATCATGATTAAAAAATGAGCATCATGACGTAGGAAATAAGCATCCTGATGAAGAAAATGAGCATCATGATGTAGAAAATGAGCATCACGATGAAGAAAATGAGCATTATGATGAAGAAAATGAGCATTATGACGTAGGAAATAAGCATCTTGATGAATAAAATGAGCATCATGATTAAATAAATATATGCATCACGATAAAGGAAAAGATTATCATGATGAAAAAATATGCGTCATAATGAAGAAATTAGCATCATGATGAAAGAAAAGAGAATCACGATGAATGAAATAAGCATCATGATAATGAAAATGAGCATCATGAGGAAGAAAATATGCATCATGATGAAGAAAATGAGCATCATGATGATGAGAATGAGCATCTGAATGAACAAAATATGCATTATGACGAAAGAAATAAGCATCATGATGAAGAAAATTAGCATCATGATGAAAAAAATGAGCATCATGATGAAGAAAATATGCATCATGATGAAGAAAATGAGCATCATGACGAAGAAAATGAGCATCAATATGAAGAAAATATGCATCATGATAAAGGAAATAAGCATAATGATGAAGGAAATATTCAACATGATGAATAAAATATGCATTAGGATGAAGAAAATGAGCATCATGATAACGAGAATGAGCATCATGATGAAGAAAATGTGCATCATGATGAAGGAAATGAGCATCATGATGAAGAAAATTAGCATCATGATGACGAAAATATGCATCATGATGAAGAAATTATGCATCATGATGAAGAAAATGAGCATCATGACGAAGAAAATATGCATCATGATGAAGAAAGTATGAATCTTGATGAAGAAAATGAGCATCATGCTGAAGAAAATTAGCATCATGATGAAGAAAATGAGCATCATGATGAATAGAATATGCATCATGATGACGAGAATATGAGTCGTGATGAAGAAAATGAGCATCATGATGAAGGAAATGAAGATAATGAGCTTCATGATGAAGAAAATATGCATCATGATGAAGAAAATAAGCATCAGGATGAAAATAATGAGCATCATGAAGAAGAAAATATGCATTATGATGATGATAATGAGAATCATGATGAAGGAAATGAGTTTCCTAATGTTGAAAATGAGCATCATGATCAACGAAAAAAGCATCATGATGAAGGAAATGAGCATCATGATGAAAGAAATATACATCATAATAAAAAAATGAGCATCATGACGTACGAAATAGGCATCATGATGAAGAAAATGTGCATCATGAAGAAGAAAATGAGCATCATGATGTAGAAAATGAGCATGACGATGAATAAAATATGCACCACGATGAAGAAAATGAGCATTATGACGAAGAAAATAAGCATCATGATTAATAAAATGAGCATCTTTATGAAATAAATATGCATCACAATAAAGGAAAAGAGCAACATGATGAAGAAAATATGCATCATGATGAAGAAATTAGCATCATGATGAAAGAAAAGAGCATCATGATGAAAGAAATGAGCATCATGATAGAGAAAATGAGCTTAATGATGAAGGAAATATGCATCATTATGAAAGAAATGTGCATCATGATGAAGGAAATTAGTTTCCTGATGAAGAAAATATACATCATGATAAAGGAAATGAGCATCATGATGAGGGAAATTACTATCATGATGAAGAAAATATGCACTATGATGAAGAAAATATGCATCATGATGAAAACAATATGCATCATGATGAAGAAATTGAGCATCATGATGAAGAAATATGCATCATGATGAAGGAAATGAGCTTCCTGAAGTTGGAAATAAGCATCATGATGAAAGAAATATACATCATGATTAAAAAAAATGAGCATCATGACGTAGGAAATAAGCATCTTGATGAAGAAAATGAGCATCATGACGTAGAAAATGAGCATCACGATGAAGAAAATGAGCATTATGATGAAAAAAATGAGCATTATGACGTAGGAAATAAGCATCTTGAAGAATAAAATGAGCATCATGATGAAATAAATATATGCATCACGATAAAGGAAAAGATTATCATGATGAAGAAAATATGCGTCATAATGAAGAAATTAGCATCATGATGAAAGAAAAGAGCATCACGATGAATGAAATAAGCATCATGATAAAGAAAATGAGCATTATGATGAAGAAAATATGCATCATGATGAAGAAAATAAGCATCAGGATGAAAATAATGAGCATCATGAAGAAGAAAATATGCATTATGATGAAGATAATGAGAATCATGATGAAGGAAATGAGTTTCCTAATGTTGAAAATGAGCATCATGATCAACGAAAAAAGCATCATGATGAAGGAAACGAGCATCATGATGAAAGAAATATTCATCATAATAAAAAAATGAGCATCATGACGTACGAAATAAGCATCATGATGAAGAAAATGAGCATCATGATGTAGAAAATGAGCATCATGATGAATAAAATAAGCACCATAATGAAGAAAATGAGCATTATGACGAAGGAAATAAGCATCACGATGAATAAAATGAGCATCATGATGAAATAAATATGCATCACGATAAAGAAAAAGAGCAACATGATGAAGAAAATATGCATCATGATGAAGAAATTAGCATCATGATGAAAGAAAAGAGCATCATGATGAAGGAAATGAGCATTATGATAGAGAAAATGAGCATCATGATGAAGGAAATATGCATCATGATGAAAGAAATGAGCATCATGATGAAGGAAATTAGTTTCCTGATGAAGAAAATATGCATCATGATAAAGGAAATGAGCATCATGATGAAGGAAATTAATATCATGATGAAGAAAATATGCATCATGATGAAGAAAATATGCATCATGATGAAAACAATATGTATCATGATGAAGAAATTGAGCATCATGATGAAGAAATATGCATCATGATGAAGGAAATGAGCTACTTGAAGTTGGTAATAAGCATCATGATGAAAGAAATATACATCATGATTCAAAAAAATGAACATCATGACGTAGGAAATAAGCATCTTGATGAAGAAAATGAGCATCATGATGTAGAAAATGAGCATCACGATGAAGAAAATGAGCATTATGATGAAGAAAATGAGCATTATGACGTAGGAAATAAGCATCTTGATGAATAAAATGAGCATCATGATGAAATAAATATATGCATCACGATAAAAGAAAAGATTATCATGATGAAGAAAATATGCGTCATAATGAAGAAATTAGCATCATGATGAAAGAAAAGAGCATCACGATGAATGAAATAAGCATCATGATAAAGAAAATGAGCATCATGAGGAAAAAAAATATGCATCATGATGAAGAAAATGAGCATCATGATGATGAGAATGAGCATCTGAATGAACAAAATATGCATTATGACGAAAGAAATAAGCATCATGATGAAGAAAATTAGCATCATGATGATGAAAATATGCATCATGATGAAGAAAATATGCATCATGATGAAGAAAATGAGCATCATGATGAAGAAAATATGCATCATGATGAAGAAAGATGAATCATGACGAAGAAAATGAGCATCACGCTGAATAAAATGAGTACATGATGAAGAGAATATGCATCATGATGACGAGAATATGAGTCGTGATGAAGAAAATGAGCATCATGTGAAGGAAATGAGAATCATGATTAAGAAAATCACCATCATGATGAATAAAATATGCCTCATGATGAATAAAATGAGCATCATGATGAAGATAATGAGCTTCATGATGAAGAAAATATGCATCATGATGAAGAAAATAAGCATCATGATGAAGAAAATATGCATCATGATGAAGATAATGAGAATCATGATGAAGAAAATGAGCATCATGATGAAGAAACTATGCATCATGATCTAGAAAATATGCATCATGATGAAGCTCATGATAAAGAAAATATATATCATGATGAAGAAAATGAGCATCATGGTGAAGAAAATATGCATCATGATGAATAAAATGAGCATAATGATAAAGGAAATAAGCATCATGATGAAGAAAATATGCATCATAATGAAGAAAATACGCACCGTCTTGAAGTAAATGGGCAGGATGAAGTGGAAAATATGCATGATGATGAAGAAAATGAGCATCATGATGAAAAAAATATGCATCATAATGAAGAAAATGAGCATCATGATGAAGTGAATGAGCATCATGAAGAAGGAAATGAGCATCATGATGAAGAAAATTAGTATCATGATGAAAAAAATATGCATCATGATGAAGAAAATGAGCATCATGATGAAGAAAATGAGCATCAACATGAAGAAAATATGCATCATGATGAATGAAATAAGCATAATGATGAAGGAAATATTCAACATGATGAAGAAAATATGCATCATGATGAAGAAAATGAGCATCATGATGACGAGAATGAGCATCGTGATGAAGAAAATGTGCATCATGATGAAGGAAATGAGCATCATGATGAAGAAAATTAGCATCATGATGACGAAAATATGCATCATGATGAAGAAATATGCATCATGATGAAGAAAATGAGATTCATGATGAAGAAAATAAGCATCATGATGAAGATAATGAGCTTCATGATGAAGAAAATATGCATCATGATGAAGATATTGAGAATCATGATGAAGAAAAGAGCATCATGATGAAGGAAATGTGCATCATGATAGAGAAAATGAGCATCATGATGAAGGAAATATGCATCATGATGAAAGAAATGAACATCATGATGAAGGAAATTAGCTTCATGATGAAGAAAATATGCATCATGATAAAGGAAATGAGCATCATGATAAAAGAAATTAGCATCATGATGAAGAAAATATGCATCATGATGAAGAAAATATGCATCATGATGAAAACAATATGCATCATGATGAAGAAATTGAGCATCATGATGAAGAAAATATACATCATGATGAAGGAAATGAGCTTCCTGAAGTTGGAAATAAGCATCATGATTAAAGAAATATGCATCATGATTTAAAAAAATGACTATCATCTTGATGAAGAAAATGAGCATCACGATGAAGAAAATGAGCATTATGATGAAGAAAATGAGCATTATGACGTAGGAAATAAGCATCTTGATTAATAAAATGAGCATCATGATGAAAAAAATATATGCATCACGATAAAGGAAAAGATTATCATGATGAAGAAAATATGCGTCATGATGAAGAAATTAGCATCATGATGAAAGAAAAGAGCATCACGATGAAGGAAATGAGCATCATGATAAAGAAAATGAGCATCACGATGAAGAAAATATGCATCATGATGAAGAAAATGAGCATCATGATGACGAGAATGAGCATCATGATGAACAAAATATCCATTATGATGAAGGAAATAAGCATCATGATGAAGAAAATTAGCATCATGATGATGAAAATATGCATCATGATGAAGAAAATATGCATCATGATGAAGAAAATGAGCATCATGATGAAGAAAATATGCATCATGATGAAGAAAGTATGAATCATGATGAAGAAAATGAGCATCACGCTGAAGAAAATGAGCATCATTATGAAGAGAATATGCATCATGATGACGAGAATATGAGTCGTGATGAAGAAAATGAGCATCATGATGAAGGAAATGAGAATCATGATGAAGAAAATCACCATCATGATGAATAAAATGAGCATCATGATGAAGATAATGATCTTCATGATGAAGAAAATATGCATCATGATGAAGAAAATAAGCATCATGATGAAGATAATGAGCATAATGATGAAGAAAATATGCAACATGATGAAGATAATGAGAATCATGATGAAGAAAATGAGCATCATGATGAAGAAACTATGTATCATGATCTAGAAAATATGCATTATGATGTAGCTCATGATGAAGAAAATATATATCATAATGAAGAAAATGAGCATCATGATGAAGAAAATATGCATCATGATGAAGAAAATATGCATCGTCTTGAAGTAAATGGCCATGATGATGTGGAAAATATGTAAAATGATGAAGAAAATGAGCATCATGATGAAGAAATTGAGCATCATGATGAAGAAAATATGCATCATAATGAAGAAAATGAGCATCATGATGAAGTAAATGAGCATCACGAAAAAGGAAATGAGCATCATGATGAAGAAAATTTGCATCATGATGAAGAAAATATGCATCATGATGAAGAAAATGAGCATCATGATGAAGAAAATGAGCATCAATATGAAGAAAATATGCATCATGATGAAGGAAATAAGCATGATGATGAAGGATATATTCAACATGATGAAGAAAATATGCATCATGATGAAGAAAATAAGCATCATGTTGAAGATAATGAGCATCATGATGAAGAAAATAAGCATCATGATAAAGATAATGAGAATCATGATGAAGAAAAGAGCATCATGATGAAGGAAATGAGCATCACGATGAAGAAAATGAGCATTATGATGAAGAAAATGAACATTATGACGTAGGAAATAAGCTTCTTAATGAATAAAATGAACATCATGATGAAAAAATGTATGCATCACGATAAAGGAAAATATTATTATGATGAAGAAATATGCGTCATGATTAAGAAATTAGCATCATGATGAAAGAAAAGAGCATCACGATGAAGGAAATGAGCATCATGATAAAGAAAATGAGCATCATTATTAAGAAAATATGCATCATGATGAAGAAAATGAGCATCATGATGACGAGAATGAGCATTATGATGAACAAAATATGCATTATGATGAAGGAAATAAGCATCATGATGAAGAAAATTAGCATCATGATGATGAAAATATGCAACATGATGAAGAAAATATGCATCATAATGAAGAAAATGAGCTTCCTGAAGTTGGAAATAAGCATCATGATTAAAGAAATATGCATCATGATTTAAAAAAATGACTATCATCTTGATGAAGAAAATGAGCATCACGATGAAGAAAATGAGCATTATGATGAAGAAAATGAGCATTATGACGTAGGAAATAAGCATCTTGATTAATAAAATGAGCATCATGATGAAAAAAATATATGCATCACGATAAAGGAAAAGATTATCATGATGAAGAAAATATGCGTCATGATGAAGAAATTAGCATCATGATGAAAGAAAAGAGCATCACGATGAAGGAAATGAGCATCATGATAAAGAAAATGAGCATCACGATGAAGAAAATATGCATCATGATGAAGAAAATGAGCATCATGATGACGAGAATGAGCATCATGATGAACAAAATATCCATTATGATGAAGGAAATAAGCATCATGATGAAGAAAATTAGCATCATGATGATGAAAATATGCATCATGATGAAGAAAATATGCATCATGATGAAGAAAATGAGCATCATGATGAAGAAAATATGCATCATGATGAAGAAAGTATGAATCATGATGAAGAAAATGAGCATCACGCTGAAGAAAATGAGCATCATTATGAAGAGAATATGCATCATGATGACGAGAATATGAGTCGTGATGAAGAAAATGAGCATCATGATGAAGGAAATGAGAATCATGATGAAGAAAATCACCATCATGATGAATAAAATGAGCATCATGATGAAGATAATGATCTTCATGATGAAGAAAATATGCATCATGATGAAGAAAATAAGCATCATGATGAAGATAATGAGCATAATGATGAAGAAAATATGCAACATGATGAAGATAATGAGAATCATGATGAAGAAAATGAGCATCATGATGAAGAAACTATGTATCATGATCTAGAAAATATGCATTATGATGTAGCTCATGATGAAGAAAATATATATCATAATGAAGAAAATGAGCATCATGATGAAGAAAATATGCATCATGATGAAGAAAATATGCATCGTCTTGAAGTAAATGGCCATGATGATGTGGAAAATATGTAAAATGATGAAGAAAATGAGCATCATGATGAAGAAATTGAGCATCATGATGAAGAAAATATGCATCATAATGAAGAAAATGAGCATCATGATGAAGTAAATGAGCATCACGAAAAAGGAAATGAGCATCATGATGAAGAAAATTTGCATCATGATGAAGAAAATATGCATCATGATGAAGAAAATGAGCATCATGATGAAGAAAATGAGCATCAATATGAAGAAAATATGCATCATGATGAAGGAAATAAGCATGATGATGAAGGATATATTCAACATGATGAAGAAAATATGCATCATGATGAAGAAAATAAGCATCATGTTGAAGATAATGAGCATCATGATGAAGAAAATAAGCATCATGATAAAGATAATGAGAATCATGATGAAGAAAAGAGCATCATGATGAAGGAAATGAGCATCACGATGAAGAAAATGAGCATTATGATGAAGAAAATGAACATTATGACGTAGGAAATAAGCTTCTTAATGAATAAAATGAACATCATGATGAAAAAATGTATGCATCACGATAAAGGAAAATATTATTATGATGAAGAAATATGCGTCATGATTAAGAAATTAGCATCATGATGAAAGAAAAGAGCATCACGATGAAGGAAATGAGCATCATGATAAAGAAAATGAGCATCATTATTAAGAAAATATGCATCATGATGAAGAAAATGAGCATCATGATGACGAGAATGAGCATTATGATGAACAAAATATGCATTATGATGAAGGAAATAAGCATCATGATGAAGAAAATTAGCATCATGATGATGAAAATATGCAACATGATGAAGAAAATATGCATCATAATGAAGAAAATGAGCATCATGATGAAGAAAATATGCATCATCATGAAGAAAGTATGAATCATGATGAAGAAAATGAGCATCACGCTGAAGAAAATGAGCATCATTATGAAGAGAATATGCATCATGATGATGAGAATATGAGTCGTGATGAAGAAAATGAGCATCATGATGAAGGAAATGAGAATCATGATGAAGAAAATCACCATCATGATGAATAAAATGAGCATCATGATGAAGATAATGAGCTTCATGATGAAGAAAATATGTATCATGATGAAGAAAATAAGCATCATGACGAAGATAATGAGCATAATGATGAAGAAAATATGCAACATGATGAAGATAATGAGAATCCTGATGAAGAAAATGAGCATCATGATGAAGAAACTATGCATCATGATCTAGAAAATATGCATTATGATGTAGCTCATGATGAAGAAAATATATATCATAATGAAGAAAATGAGCATCATGATGAAGAAAATATGCATCATGATGAAGAAAATATGCATCGTCTTGAAGTAAATGGCCATGATGATGTGGAAAATATGTAAAATGATGAAGAAAATGAGCATCATGATGAAGAAATTGAGCATCATGATGAAGAAAATATGCATCATAATGAAGAAAATGAGCATCATGATGAAGTAAATGAGCATCACGAAAAAGGAAATGAGCATCATGATGAAGAAAATTAGCATCATGATGAAGAAAATATGCATCATGATGAAGAAAATGAGCATCATGATGAAGAAAATGAGCATCAATATGAAGAAAATATGCATCATGATGAAGGAAATAAGCATGATGATGAAGGAAATATTCAACATGATGAAGAAAATATGCATCATGATGAAGAAAATAAGCATCATGATGAAGATAATGAGCATCATGATAAAGATAATGAGAATCATGATGAAGAAAAGAGCATCATGATGAAGGAAATGAGCATCACGATGAACAAAATGAGCATTATGATGAAGAAAATGAACATTATGACGTAGGAAATAAGCATTTTAATGAATAAAATGAACATCATGATGAAAAAATGTATGCATCACGATAAAGGAAAAGATTATCATGATGAAGAAATATGCGTCATGATTAAGAAATTAGCATCATGATGAAAGAAAAGAGCATCACGATGAAGGAAATGAGCATCATGATAAAGAAAATGAGCATCATTATGAAGAAAATATGCATCATGATGAAAAAAATGAGCATCATGATGACGAGAATGAGCATTATGATGAACAAAATATGCATTATGATGAAGGAAATAAGCATCATGATGAAGAAAATTAGCATCATGATGATGAAAATATGCAACATGATGAAGAAAATATGCATCATAATGAAGAAAATGAGCATCATGATGAAGAAAATATGCAACATGATGAAGAAAGTATGAATCATGATGAAGAAAATGAGCATCATGCTGAAGAAAATGAGCATCATGATGAAGAGAATATGCATCATGATGACGAGAATATGAGTCGTGATGAAGAAAATGAGCATCATGATGAAGGAAATGAGAATCATGATGAAAAAAATCTCCATCATGATGAATAAAATATGGATCATGATGAATAAAATGAGCATCATGATGAAGATAATGAGCTTCATGATGAAGAAAATATGCATCATGATGAAGATAATGAGAATCATGATGAGGAAAATGAGCATCATGATGAAGAAACTATGCATCATGATCTAGAAAATATGCATCATGATGAAGAAAATATATATCATGATGAAGAAAATGAGCATCATGATGAAGAAAATATGCATCATGATGAATAAAATGAGCATATTGATGAAGGAAAAAAGCATCATGATGAAGAAAATATGCATCATGATGAAGAAAATGAGCATCATGATGTAGAAAATGAGCATCAATAAGAAGAAAATATGCATCATGATGAAGGAAATAAGCATAATGATGAAGGAAATATTCAACATGATGAAGAAAATATGCATCATGATGAAGAAAATGAGCATCATGATGACGAGAATGAGCATCGTGATGAAGAAAATATGCATCATGATGAAGGAAATGAGCATCATGATGAAGAAAATTAGCATCATGATGACGAAAATATGCGTCATGATGAAGAAAATGAGCATCATGATGAAGAAAATATGCATCATGATTAAGAAAGTATGAATCATGTGAAGAAAATGAGCATCATGCCGAAGAAAATAAGCATCATGATGAAGAAAATGAGCATCATGATGAAGAGAATATGCATCATGATGACGAGAATATGAGTCGTGATGAAGAAAATGAGCATCATGATGAAGGAAATGAGAATCATGATGAAGAAAATCAGAATCATGATGAATAAAATATGCATCATGATAAAGATAATGAACTTCATGATGAAGAAAATATACATCATGATGAAGAAAATAAGCATCATGATAAAGATAATAAGCATCATGATGAAGAAAATATGCATCATGATGAAGATAATGAGAATCATGATGAAGAAAATGAACATCATGATGGAGAAACTATGCATCATGATCTAAAAAATATGCATCATGATGAAGCTCATAATGAAGAAAATATATATCATGATGAAGAAAATGAGCATTATGATGAAGAAAATATGCATCATGATGAAGAAAATATGCATCATGGTGAAGAAAATATGCATTGACTTGAAGTAAATGGGCATGATGATGTGGAAAATATGCAAGATGATGAAGAAAATGTGAATCATGATGAAGAAAATATGCATCATAATGAAGAAAATGAGCATCACGATGAAGTAAATGAGCATCGTGAAGAAGGAAATGAGCATCATGATGAAGAAAATTAGCATCATGATGAAGAAAATATGCATCATGATGAAGAAAATGAGGATCATGATGAAAAAAATGAGCATCAATATGAAGAAAATATGTATCATGATGAAGGAAATAAGCATAATGATGAAAGAATTATTCAACATGATGAAGAAAATATGCATCATGATGAAGAAAATGAGCATCATGATAAAGAAAATATGCATCATGATGAAGGAAATGAGCATCATGATGAAGAAAATGAGTTTCCTAATGTTGAAAATGAGCATCATGATCAAAGAAAAGAGAATCACGATGAAAGAAATATACATCATAATCAAAAAATGAGCATCATGACGTACGAAATAAGCATCGTGATGAAGAAAATGTGCATCATGATGAAGAAAATGAGAGTCATGATGTAGAAAATGAGCTTCACGATGAATAAAATGAGTACCATGATGAAGAAAATGACCATTATGACGAAGAAAATAAGCATCATGATGAATAAAATGAGAATCATGATGAAATAAATATGCATCACGATAAAGGAAAAGAGCATCATGATGAAGAAAATATGCATCATGATGAAGAAATTAGCATCATGATGAAAGAAAAGAGCATCATGATGAAGGAAATTAGCATCATGATGGAGAAAATGAGCATCATGATGAGGAAATATGCATCATGATGAAAGAAATGATCATCATGATGAAGGAAATTAGTTTCCTGATTAAGAAAATATGCATCATGATAAAGGAAATGGGCATCATGATGAAGGAAATTAGCATCATGATGAAGAAAATATGCATCATGATTAAGAAAATGTGCATCATGATGAAAACAATATGCATCATGATGAAGAAATTGAGCATCATGATAAAGAAAATATGCGTCATGATGAATGAAATGGGCTTCCTGAAGATGGAAATGAGCATCATGATGAAAGAAATATACATCAAGATTAAAAAAAATGAGCATCATGACGTAGGAAATAAGCATCTTGATGAAGAAAATGAGCATCATGATGAAAAAAATATATGCGTCACGATAAAGGAAAAGATTATCATGATGAAGAAAATAAGCGTCATGATGAAGAAATTAGCATCATGATGAAAGAAAAGTGCATCACGATGAAGGAAATGAGCATCATGATAAAGAAAATGAGCATCATGATCTAAAAAATATGCATCATGATGAAGCTCACAATGAAGAAAATATATATCATGATGAAGAAAATGAGCATCATGATGAAGAAAATATGCATCATGATGAAGAAAATATGCATCATGGTGAAGAAAATATGCATTGACTTGAATTAAATGGGCATGATGATGTGGAAAATATGCAAGATGAAGAAGAAAATGAGCATCATGATGAAGAAAATATGCATCATAATGAAGAAAATGAGCATCATGATGAAGTAAATGAGCATCGTGAAGAAGGAAATGAGCACCATGATGAAGAAAATTAGCATCATGATGAAGAAAATATGCATCATGATGAAAAAAATGAGGATCATGATGAAAAAAATGAGCATCAATATGAAGAAAATATGTATCATGATGAAGTAAATAAGCCTAATGATGAAAGAAATATTCAACATGATGAAGAAATATGCATCATGATGAAGAAAATGAGCATCATGATAAAGAAAATATGCATCATGATGAAGGAAATGAGCATCATGATGAAGAAAATGAGTTCCCTAATGTTGAAAATGAGCATCATGATCAAAGAAAAGAGAATCACGATGAAAGAAATATACATCATAATCAAAAAATGAGCATCATGACGTACGAAATAAGCATCATGATGAAGAAAATGTGCATCATGATGAAGAAAATGAGCGTCATGATGTAGAAAATGATCTTCACGATGATTAAAATGAGTACCATGATGAAGAAAATGACCATTATGACGAAGAAAATAAGCATCATGATGAATAAAATGAGAATCATGATGAAATAAATATGCATCACGATACAGGAAAAGAGCATCATGATGAAGAAAATATGCATCATGATGAAGAAATTAGCATCATGATGAAAGAAAAGAGCATCATGATGAAGGAAATGAGCATCATGATGGAGAAAATGAGCATCATGATGAGGAAATATGCATCATGATGAAAGAAATGATCATCATGATGAAGGAAATTAGTTTCCTGATTAAGAAAATATGCATCATGATAAAGGAAATGGGCATCATGATGAAGGAAATTAGCATCATGATGAAGAAAATATGCATCATGATGAAGAAAATGTGCATCATGATGAAAACAATATGCATCATGATGAAGAAATTGAGCATCATGATAAAGAAAATATGCACCATGATGAAGGAAATGGGCTTCCTGAAGTTGGAAATGAGCATCATGATGAAAGAAATATACATCATGATTAAAAAAAATGAGCATCATGACGTAGGAAATAAGCATCTTGATGAAGAAAATGAGCATCATGATGAAAAAAATATATGCATCACGATAAAGGAAAAGATTATCATGATGAAGAAAATATGCGTCATGATGAAGAAATTAGCATCATGATGAAAGAAAAGTGCCTCACGATGAAGGAAATGAGCATCATGATAAAGAAAATGAGCATCATGATGAAGAAAATATGCATCATGATGAAGAAAATGAGCATCATGATGACGAGAATGAGCAACATGATGAACAATATATGCATTATGATGAAGGAAATAAGCATCATGATGAAGAAAATTAGCATCATGATGATGAAAATATGCATCATGATGAAGAAAATGAGCATCATGATGAAGAAAATATGCATCATGATTAAGAAAGTATGAATCATGATGAAGAAAATGAGCATCATTCTGAAGAAAATGAGCATTATGATGAAGAGAATATGCATCATGATGACGAGAATATGAGTCGTGATGAAGAAAATGAGCATCATGATGAAGGAAATGAGAATCATGATGAAGAAAATCAGCATCATGATGAATAAAATAGGCATCATGATGAATAAAATGAGCATCATGATGAAGATAATGAGCTTCAGGATGAAGAAAATATACATCATGATGAAGAAAATAAGCATCATGATGAAGATAATGAGCATCATGATGAAGAAAATATGCATCATGATGAAGATAATGAGAATCATGATGAAGAAAATGAGCATCATGATGAAGAAAATATGCATCATGATCTAGAAAATGTGCATCATGATGAAGCTCATGATGAAGAAAATATATATCATGATGAAGAAAATGAGCATCATGATGAAGAAAATATGCATCATGATGAATAAAATAAACATAATGATGAAGGAAATAAGCATCATGATGAAGAAAATATGCATCACGATGAATAAAATATGCATCGTCTTGAAGTAAATGAGCATGATGATATGGAAAATATTCAAGATGATGAAGAAAATGAGCATCATGATAAAGAAATTGAGCATCATGATGAAAAAAATATGCATCATAATGAATAAAATGTGCATCATGATGATGTAAATGAGCATGATGAAGAAGGAAATGAGCATCATGATGAAGAAAATATGCATCACGATGAAGAAAAAATATGTATCATAATGAGAGCATCATGATAAAGAAATTATGCATCATGATGAAGAAAATGAGCATCATGACAAAGAAAATATGCATCTGTTGGCATTTGGATCTTTTGGTTAACGTGAACCGTTAGGGTTTCATGCGTTTCTAAATCAGCAGAAGTAAAAAATCATGGAAACGTATTACCTTTCGCCAGGGTAAGTTGAAGAAGAAAGATTATCACCGTCAGCCTATGCTGTTTCACCATTTTAGGTATAACTCTCTCATCTGATTCCCGATTTGAGTGATCTATGCGCCAAAACGATCCTCTCTTCCGTAGCTTTCCAACAGTGTATCATACGTATAGTTTTGACTTACACACGATTTTAAAAAAATCATGGAAGTGGGCAAATAGAAACAGTAAATGACCTTCTTGTCTTTTGTTGTATTCTTAAGCCACGTCTCGACGATGTGTGAGCAACGATCTACGAGACGAACTCAATCTGCATTCCAACGGTTTCTCACATGTTTTATGCACGAATCAGTTTTCCAGACTGCTGAGATTGGCTATTATATAGGCTACAACAGGGATCAGGAGGAAAAATTAGGGTTTGGGCCTCCTATTGGGCTTAAGCATCCAAGTGGAGCCCAAAACTTATACTTAGTCCAATAATAATAAATCAATCCACTAAAGAAGTATTATTGCACTGCCACCCTAATCCCATATTACGTTATGAGCTCCTTCTTATTATGAGCCTGTTAGTTTGCCCGTGTTTAAGATTCAATGCCCATTAATTAATTAAGTTACTGACAAATCCATTAATTAATATATTTACCGAGAGTAGTACCGCTCAAGCTTATTATCATGCCAGAATAAATCCACCTGTAGGGTTTACATCAACCAGTTCCGTTAGGACACAAATTCCTTCAACAATAACCATCACACCATAGAGACAGTACCATCTCCTAACTCACCGAGCATATTGATTTAATAATTAAATCTCACCCATTGATGAATCAAGGAAATAAATACTGGCTTACATGTCGAGGTTATTGCATAGGGATTATAAGTACGAACTTCCATAATAAAAGAGATCAAGTTCTATTATAAAGTCAATATAAACCGAACTATCTCAACGACGATCATATTCAATACACAAAGTGAACTAGTGCAATTTCATAGTCAAGACAGACTAATGCCTAATCACACTACAACCATACCGATAGATAGTCCCTGTCTATCTCGGTTGTGAACATCTGTTTATACTTTATAAGGAGCCGACAATATGATCTTCCGTGTGACGCCGCACACCACATTATCTACAGTATAAAGTAAATGGACTTTTACAACAACATTAATGCAAACATATTATCACATGATTCTCATTTTCAAATAAATTAAATTGTTAAAACATTGTTCATATAAAAAACTAGACTTTCAGTATACAATCCAACAATTTTTCACTTATACTAAAAGACTATGCTGCCATATCTGCTGTCATACATCTGATTCCCTCTCCTACTACTTGACCATTAAAAGCTCTCACCATAAGGTCCTTGTAAAAGGATTTACTAGGTTATCATCTGATGCAATCTAGGTGACAACAACCTTCTCCTCATTATACGATTTCTCGTATTAGGTTGTACTTGCGCTCAATGTGTTTAAGTGCCTTATAGGCTCGTGATTCCTCCAAGTTTGCAACTGCACCATTATTATCACAATAAATTGTGATGATCTTGGGCAAACTTAGAATCATATCTAAGTCTATTACGAAGTTTCTAGAACCACACAGATACTTTAGCTGCCACAAGGCTCCAATATTATCATCTTTCCATGGTGGAGTCCGAAATATATTTCTATATAACACTTCTCAATACTATGGATCTACTTCCCAAATTAAACACATAACGTTGAGGTGGATTTATTGCCATCCCCATGATTTGAAAAATCCGAATCTAAGTAACCTTCAAGAAGTAATGAATCTGTCCGGTAAGCCTACACATAATTTCCAGTCCTTCTCAGACACTTAAAATTTATCTTACCACAATTCAATATTCTTGTTTCGGGTTACTTTGATACCCACTGTCTATGCTTTAGGAAAAACAGATATCCTATCTCGTGCATAGCATTCCATTGATTAAGCTTCCTTATTGCCGAAGCATAGGGACCCGCCTTTATCTATTTTACCTTCTTTTGTGTCTTAAGACAAAAATCCTTAGATAAAAGTAAGTATTGTATCATTTATATGAAGCTTGAGATAAGCACTATATCCTTTCTTGTGATCATTGTTACCATGATTGCAAGAATATATTTTGCTTCTCTTAAGTCCTTCATTTCATATTGCTTTATTAACCATACCCATACGCCCGACAATACTCTTTCATTGTCTCAAATGAGCAAGATACTATGTACGTACATACAAGAAATACCACCACATTTCCGTCACTCATTTCAATACACAAGATCCATCTGAGCATTGATTAAATCCATACGACTGGATTTTCTTATCAAAACGGATGTTTCATGATCTAAAAGCTTGCTTTAGTCCATTGATGGACACTTTTAAGATTACACTTGAAATGCTCTTAGTTCTATATAATGAATCACTCTGGTTGCTTCATTGTAGACCTACTTTCATCCAATGGCATTTACACCATTTAATAGTTCTACAAGCTCCCAGAGTTGATTTTGAATTCATAAATTTTATGTCAAAATTCATTGCAACTTACTAAGATTCCGAATTTCGATCTTGTAGTGCTTCGTCGTGTCCATGGGCCGATTTCATATTTACTAGGGACCAAATCTTACAACTTTCCCAAAACATAAATACTTTCGGTTGTCAAACAACCCTCCCATTACTACAAGACACTATATGCAATTATGTATCAGATTTGACATGCGATGCAATTTAGTTGTGGTATATCCTCTTATACAATTGGTACTAAATTTTGTGTTTCCCTTCTCACACTTTTAAGAACATTTTATACATGGTTTTATGATTTATTACATAGTCTTTTCCAAAAATCTAGTGTTCGTGTTAACAATCACCTTCTGATCTTTTGGACTTTTAAATAAAACACCCTTTATTTTTCTAGGATATCCCACAAACAGACAAACATCATACGACATGCTGTTTCTAGGGCTTACCCATAAAATAAATTTAGTAATTCCAAATAATTCATCATCTATATAACCTTTTCCATAAGAGTCCTATACCTTCTTTTCGTCACACCATTCCGATGGTGTTTGCTTGGTGCAGACTACTTGGGATTTGATCCCAACTTCTGATTAATAGCTCCTAACTATCCTAAGAGGTACTCGCCACTATGATAGCATTGCAGTGACTTGATATATTTTCCATGACGCTTTACCACATCAGCCATGTACTTCTTGATTTAATCATAGTACTCAGACTTGCAGTGCATCAAATAAATATATCTTATTTCTAGAATAATCGTCAAACAAAGTGACAAATATATTCATAAACACCTCTTGCCGGATAATCTTAGGATCGCATAAATCAGAATGAACTGTTTCCAACATATCTTTACATGGCTCAATACCCCTTTTCCTCGAAAAGGCAATTAGTCATACTCACTTCCAAGTAAGACTCACAAGTTCGATAGTTTCCACTTCCAATAAACATCACAGTTCATCGGCTATCAACTTTCGAATCGTACTTAAGTAAATGATCTAGTCTTAGATGCCACAGGTATGTTTAGTTCATTTTCAAAGGTTCCTTTCTCTTATTTATGATTAGAAGACGCATTATTAAACAGTAATTATTGCATCCGTGGGATTAACATGATTTAAGAGTGTGCAAATTGTCTAACAACATACTATAACAGATAATATCTATATCCTTCATTATAATGACCACATCATTTAAATGAAATAGAGTATCCATCCATAAATACATAGAAACCGAAATGAAATTCTTTCTATGAAAATGTACGTAAAGTCAATTTCTCTTAATCAAACGTTTATTCATATCGTAAGATAAATAAACAACTCCCACTACAACAGCCATTACTCTCGTAGCTTACCTATGTACTTAATTATCTCCGTCACTATGTTGAATAACATTTAATGATTCTGGTATATACACACAACGTGTTAGTTGACGCCATCACTAATCATGGTTCAACAACTAGTGAATAATAAATTAACCTTGTTCAACTCTTGATGAAATTGGTTTTCCTTCGCCATATTTTTTGTCAGAAGTTTCCACTGCATACAATCTCTTGTAATTCAGTTGGAACTTGCTCAAAACAACTAGGCAAATTATGAAGAATAAATTGACCTAGGTTTCCCCTTCAATTTCTATTCCAAGTATTTCCAATTCATTCATCAAGTTTAACCACGACCCCTTGCTTTATTTATTTCTTAAGTATCAGAAGAGTCGCATGAGACCATCATATTTCTATGAACTTCTCAACTCTTCACTAGAGAATTAAATAGACGCTAGAGAACATCCTTAGTGAGAACACACATTTTTATTTTCCTAAGCAGTAATAATTAAAACCAGGATTCTTATCAATCATTTATTTCGGACCAGTAATTATGTTTCTTTCAGTAAACAATAAATAAAATAAACTATTCGAAAATTTAGAGAATCAAGTAAATAAATACAACGATCAAACACTTCAAATTTAAATTTTATATTGATTCCCTCAATAAACAATACAAAATAAATTAACCGACATCTCAAGCACCGTGAATTTGCATGCCATGTTAGTGTGGACGTATACAAACCCAAACATTCGCAAGAGAATGTTTTACCCATTAATTCCATACATCATAATTAACCATACGACTCAATGATTAATAGTCGGTTGTCCTGTAGCCATACAATTTAATAGCAGTGACTCCGTTGGGGAGGATACATATTAATTGCACCTAAGTGTATGCCATTATTTGATACAAGTACGTCGCCCAAGTTTGTGTGTCTTACATTTGGAAAAGTCGACACGCCCTCAAATAATTTCCTACAATCATCAATTAGTAATTTGTACTAATGATCCGCAAATAAAACTCATCCGTTGGGGAGGAAGACACTATAGCCGGCTCATAAGTTCATGTGCACCATATTACAAATAATAATTATTTCATGAAATTTATTCCACTGATCCGCAAATAAAACTCATCCGTTGGGGGAGGAAGACACTAAAACCGACTCATAAGCTTACTTGCATCACTTAATAAATCAACAATGGAGGCCACTGGATCACGACCAATCCCTCTCCCACTTAGTTATTTAACAAGAGGGTTTTTGTATGCATATAATATATACCATATATAATTATGCAAATAAACATGCTATTATTACGGCAAATAAAGTAGTAAATCAAATAACACATGCAATCCAAATATATAATAATAATTGACAAATAATACAATTATAACAATTATATATAAGGAATAAAATAATTGCCAAAAATAGAATTGACTAGGTCAACTCTCAAAGCAATTAATAGATGACTTGGAAAACAAGTTGGATTTCTTAGGGCCCAAGTCATAACCAACTCACGGATCCACACATGAATCACAGCCTTGCATGCCATCACCGCCGGAAAAACTACTGCTCGCCTGAGTCCCATCGATCAGGCCAATTCACCACTGAAAAATCCAGACACCCGCCGGATACAACAGCCTTGCCTCGCCGGGTTCCAGCATCGCTCAGCCACCGAGAAGAAAACGACTGCCGCCTATTGTGTCGTACCGGAATGATGAACGCTGTCCACTGCCGGCAGTGGCTATCGGTCGTATCTGTTACCACGCCGGGCTGTTGCCTTCATGCCGCCATTAATGACAACCAGCGGCAGCAGCATCAGCGTGCGATAATCGCTGACGATCTCGCACAGCCAGCGATTTCGATCTAGCTTTCTGATGCCATCCGCTGATATAGGTGGCTAACCAACTGCACTTTGACCAAACACCGGCCAGGCCTCGCCGCCATTGACGATACTCTATGCCGAGCTGCTACCCGATCGGAAAGGAGATGACCCGCTCGAAACTAGGTGAAAAACCATTCAAAAATTCACCGCAGACCCGATCGAAATGATGCGTGGCCCGCCTGGAAATACTCCAGGCTCGAACGGAGCTGCCGCCCACAACCGGGCACCGCCACGCCACAATCATCGCCATCGCCTGTCATCGACTTCGTCCACCTTGCAGACCCGGCTGCCCAGCAAGTGACTCGCCCTGAAAATGTAGAAACTCCAGGCTGACGCCCTAGTCAACTGCAAACCCATCGGAATAGGTGCAAGGCCCAATCGGAACTCCCTGGAGACTCGACCAGAACGCAGAACTCTGTAAACTTATGGGAAAAAATTCTGACTGTCTTGGAATTCCCTCGAACTTACCCAGAACTGGTTTGACTCGCCCACGCCGGTGCACCAAATAGCGATGTGCCACCACAGCTTTCAGCCCATCTAGCCATCCGCACGTGGTTCCAAAGCCGCCAGTCATTCTTCAGAAAACATCACCAGGCCCAGTCACACGCCGAGCAATCTGCTCACGCCATCATCGTCTGGGCCTTGCCAAAAACCCAGCGACGTGATACGGCCCTGCATCAACGCTGACTGCCTGCCAGCAGTGTCCAACCCGATAGAACTTGTCAACTTCAGCATGCCTTCAGCCGTGACTCTCATCGCCTGATCACACGGTATGAACACCGCCAGCCAAGCTGTCGCTCATCATCCTTTTGACGGTTAGATGATTTCCGTCAACCATCAGAATGTCATTGCCAAAAGGGTGTAATCCAATAATTATCCATTCCTTTTACGCTTCAATGTAAATAATAAAGAATATTATTTTTTTATTTCCACATATGAATGATGTGGCATACATGCAAGCGGGGTTAGGACAACTCCTGCAGTTTTCTCTTTGTGGTTTTTCCATTTTGAATTAAGAAACGGAATCAGAAGAGAATGCATATACATGTAGAGGGCAACTGCGGTGAAACTCTCGCTGATTCTTTTCTCTCTCGTTTTTTCTTCATCTAAGATTAGTACAAACTCGTGAACATTTATCTTTCAACCTCGTGTTGAAGATTGGATCCAGAGACTGCAACGTGAGTGTCAATCGGTTCTCAGTACCCTTCCGCTGTAACACAATCCATTGGTGAGAGGTAATAGGATTCCTCTCTATGCATGCTGATGAATATGTGTGTTTCCAATAGCCTGATCACACGGTATGAACACCGACAGCCAAGCTGTCGCTCATCATCCTTTCGAAGGTCAGATGATTTTCGTCAACCATCAGAATGCCATCGCCGTCCAGCTCCATTCAATGACGTCAAACAGCAGCAGTGGGTATCTCACAGCCACCATGATAGCAACCCGAAAGCCCTAGCCATCATGGACAAAACCCGACCTTCAGGCCCCATCTGCCATCGTGGGGCCGTCGCCGGCCTTGCCTTCCACCGTCACCGTGATTCGTGCGGTGAAGTGTGTGTGGTGTCGTGCAATTAGTGTTCCAACAAATTCCAAATAAACCATAATTCTAGCACCACATTATCCACTCAAACCCTAGCCTAACATGTGGATAATGTAGGGCTAAAATTTAGGGTAAAGGGTTTAATGTGAATTATGTGAATTATTTTTGAATAATGATCGCATGATAATTAGGGTTTTTCTTGCTTCATTATGCAATCTGTATGAACCCGCTGCATATCCCTTATTGTTCGACACCATCACACGTATGCACTGCACGAATCACGGTGTTGGTGGCGTGAGAATTTTGACGGTCGCTGGCTGTTCCATTCTACGCTGGTGAAAGTCACGACCAGCAAGAGGCTGGTGAAAGACCTTCCCATCGACGGTTGAGAGATAAGCGGTGAAGCATGTATGCGGCTGATGATAATCTTTGGGAAAGGATGATCAGCAACTGATGGCGTGATGACTGTGAAAGATTGAACAGTCGAGGGCTCTGCCAATAGCTGCGGACGTTTGGTGGAGATTGGCGAAGACTGGTTTGCCACTGCTGGAAATTCGGGACGGCTGCTGACTGTCGCAGGGCACATGGCTTATGAGGCAGCGTCCGGTCGAGTCTGGCCCAGTTTCAATCTGGGCTGGCATGATTTTCGAGAGGTGTGGGTTTCAGTCGGGAGCCCTCGGCAGTGGAACTCACAGGCGTAATCGACAGTGGGTTGTCGTCGGTTAAGCATTCCGGGCGAGTCACAGGCTCCATCCGGGGTGGGTCAACCATTTTTTTCGATCGAGGCAGCCAGTAGTTTAGGGTAGGTCAGCGTGTCTTGCTGACCAAGTGTAATACTCCGTAAGTTTCAGCCGTGATTTTTTTTTTGCTGCCATGGCCCAAAATCTTTGAAGCCCACATCCATGCCAGCCCATTCATTATTATCAGCCGTGAGTTTAATTAAAACAAACAAGTTTTCTTACTCTCCAAGAAAAATCGTGATCTTCATAAAGAAGATATATTTCCTCTTATCATCTCCTCTATTTGAGGGAAGTTTGTTAAACTCGGCAGAGGATATATTCTTGGAAGCGGTTCAGCTGTACGTATATAAGTCACATTCTATTGTTTCTTTCCCACTCCACATACACTAAATTCACGTTCGCTCGGCTGCAACCAGAGGAAGGTTTCGAAGGAGGCACCGATCGTGACATTAATACACAAGTTTAAGTCTTCGCAGGTTATTAGGGTGGGGATTCTTTCATTCTTATATATGTTTAGATGATTCGTATGTGGTAATCGGATTAAACTTGAACTTTGTTGTCACTTATGAGTTGATGATCATTCTTGAATGTTATGAAATATTATATGGCATGGGTATGGGCTGCATAAGTGCCATACTATAGCACGGGTATGGGCTGTAATGGTGTCATACTATAGCATGGGTAAGGGCTGTGAAGGAGTGCCTTACCAACGAATCGCGATATCGTAAAGTTACACGAATAAGGGCCGAAAGGTGCCTTATTATGACATGATAAGTTTGTATTGTAAGTGAATTTCAATTCTCATATATGGATTGTTTGATGTATATAAGTATGTTTAGATCTTCACTGAGCGTGTGGTTGCTCACCCCGATAAATATCCTTATCGCAGGTTGAGAGTGGCAAAGCGTACGAGTGGAGGTCATTCAGCGAATTGAAGTTTATTTAATTCGACGATGCTGTCGAAAATGTTAATAATTGGTGTCAGGTGTTCGCTATGGTGTTCCAGTTCTGAATTATAATTAGTATGGAAAGTGTTCGGTTGGGGATGAAGTAGTAAATTAACATGTGATTTTAATTGTGACTCTCAAATCTTCAAATCACCTTGCTGTCATAGTCATTCTTGTTCTTTAAATTGAATTTCATGCAGGAATAACATGGTGATCATGTTGGCCTTAATACAGTTCTGCAGACGTAGGAAAAATAAGAACATGCTTGTATCAGTCTTCGTGGCACTCGTAGAGTGTCGGTGTTGCTGTTTTCCTTTGATGTTTATAAATACAAGTTTTGCTTTATGTGATTGGAAGTTGTCGGTGAGGTGAATGCATGTTCTCCTTGCTGTCGTACATGGTAGTATTTGAAATATGTTTTGCTGCTATTTTTTTTTTCTCTCTCAAAAATTGGCAGCATACCCATTATGTTAGATTCGAGAAGGACAAATTCAAGTTTGCTACTTATTCTGTTTGACAGTATGCATGCTAATGTCTTAGTCTTTGTAATGGGCTAAGTAGTGAATTAATTAATGGTTGACTTGTACTTAGGAGTACAACTTGAAGAGTACAGATTGAGTAATCAAACTACATGGTATGATTAGGCAAAATTCTAATTTTGACAGTAAAAATGTAGGGTGTAGTCGTGGTAGATTTTACTTTTGGAATGACAAGTCCTACATGTTTATGTGGTCAAGTAAAGTGTAAAATTAAAACTTACTGTCCTCATTGAAATTTTTGCAGAATTTTGCAGAATTGAACTTACTGTCCTATTTTAAAGGGTTTGCAGAAGATCCTAAACTTACTGTCCTCTTGAAATTTTGCAGAATTAGGAGTTGCAAGTTAGATTTCATACTTATTGTCCTTCCCTAGATATTTTGCAGAATTTTGTGAAATGAAACTTACTGTCCTCTTGAAATTTTGCAGAATTTTGCAAACCTTCTTTTTTTCTTAAAATGGTAAGTGTTGCAGAAAAACTTAAGGGACTTGTTTCATATTTAATCTTTCTTAATTGGATTGTTTGCACTAGATCATTGAAACTTATAGGGTTGGGCCTATTTCTTTTTCCCTTATTTATAAAATATTTCATGTTTGATAAAATGCAAAATTCTAGTCACGCCTTATCTAATATCTTTTAATCGAAATTATGTGAAACTATAGGCCCTGTATGTTTAAATTGACATGGATTTCTCTTGAGGAGGAGTTTGTAGTTCATCTCTCAAAGCATTTTGCAATACTATTTCGTTTAATATCCTAAGACAATTTGCAGAACTTAAAGGATCTATTCCTCATCTAAATCTTTTGCTTAAATTGTTTGCTAAAGTTTGTAAAAAGAGAACTTGTGGGATTTGTTGTTTATTTGCTAATTTTTCACTTTGCAAAATAGTTGAAATTTATAGGACCATTTCCATTTCATTCTTGTTTGCAAATTATTTCCTACTTGATAAAGTAAAGATTTGTAGTCATGCCCCATTAAAATTTTTCTTCTAATTCAAAACATCATTGAAAATTTTCTTGGCAAAAATTGGGGCGTGACAGATTGGTATCAGAGCAGGTATGCGATTTTGTATACTTGCCTAAAAATTTTTAAATTTTTATTTCCGCACATAAGTGAATTTCGTGGCTTGAATGATATGATTTTGCAAATGAATAAAAGTTTAAATAAAGTCTCTTGCTACGCATCCACCGAGTACGACGCCCGCTTCAACCAAGGTACGAAAGTATAAATTGCATAAATTGATGACATGCGATATATAAATGAAAGTTTATGTTATACGAATAATGTGGGATTTTCTTTACGATAAATGATGAATGTTTTAAAATTTTATTGCGAACCTATATGATTAGTAAAGATATTATCACATTAGATGGGTGACTTGGCAAGACGACAAGCCTACATGAATTATCACCGGGACGTCAGACATGACTTGCCCACCCACATCGCTCACATGCTACAATTATGGAGACAAGTTAAAGATGTAGGTGAAGGTATCACGGACTATTGGGCTGGATTAAAGCTCATCAGTACCTTACCGTGGGCTTGGAAAGACATGGCCGATTCCATACATGCTGACCTTATGCATCACTCGGTTCAACACCAAGTTCCGCAAGTGGACCACGTACAGTTCACAGCCGTTTTGTTCATGAGAGTCGCAAGATGGTATCCACCAAACCCCCTTCCTGGACATCATATCTGGGATATTCATAATGAGCAAGAAGAGCGGTTGGTAGGTTACCTTGCAGAGCCGGCACCGGAACCCAATAACGAGCCAAATGGAGCCATGAATGAAGGAGAAATGGATGAAAATTTCGAGTCAGACCCGTCCGAGGACTCGGGAGTATATGGAGACTAAATTACTTAAATTTTAAATTCCATTTTTTTTAAAAAAACTAAAAACAATATCCCTTATGTTAGGGACTTGAAGTTTATTTCATTATTTAGTATTCATTATTTCATTATTTAGCATTTGATTCTAATTTAATTTGCAAGTATAAGATAATTTTTTTATTTATTCAATGATCAAAAAAAATTTTATTATTATGATGCTTGTATCGTACATTGGCTACCTTGTACAATAATATGATTTGCATTAGGATTTCATTCATTAAATTGAATAAATGCTAAAATTATTTTCATGGTGGAATTGAAGGATGCCTCCAAGAAGGGATGTTCAAAACCCTCCAAACGCACCAAATGCTCCAAATGCTGATGCGGACGCTCATACAAGAATAGTACATGAGTTCCGCCAAAACCATCCACCATTCTTCAAGGGAAGTGAAGGGCCCGAGTACGTGGAAGAGTGGCTACGAGCACTTGAGAGAATTTTTCGTCTCTTAAGGTGCAATGATGAGCAGCGTGTGATCTGCGCATCCTACAAATTTACTAAAGATGCCGACCATTGGTGGGATGGATACTGGGAGATGAGACCTAATGAGAACCGGGAAGCTATTACCTGGGCAGAGTTCAAGGATATAGTAATGGCCAATTACTATCCTCAAGTTTACCGCAATAATATGGAGAATGAATTTTACAATCTCCAACAAGGGAACATGACTGTAATTAAGTATGAACGGCGGTTCAATAAGTTGCGCCGATCAGCTCCACAGCTGGTCAATACCGAAGAGAAACGAGCCAAGAAGTTCTTGGATGGATTGCACCAGGATATACAAGAGAGGATGTCTTCATTGCCTGATATGAGCTACGCCAACACGTTTATGAGGGCCCAGAAAGTTGAAGCTTGCTTACTGAAAGGGCGAGCGAACAGAAAGCTGATGGAGAACCCAAACAAACGGAAATGGGAAAATTCTAACCAAGGCAGAAACAACAATCAAAGGCAAGCCAGAACGAACAACAACCCGCCAGCCAACGCACAAAGACCAAAGCCTCTTTGCACACAGTGCGGGAAGAATCATTATGGAGAGTGCCTCATGGGACAAAACAAATGCTTTAGGTGCTACAAAATTGGCCATCAAGCACAGAACTGTCCAAAGCCGTCCAACGTTAAACCTGATCGTAAGGGACCACCTCTGGGGGAAATACGAGACAAGGCACTGGAGGAAGAGGGAGAGTTTTCACCATGAACCAAGCTGAAGGGGACAATGAACCTAATGTTATGACAGGTACGTTAGCAGTGGGTAAATCCCGAGCTTTCACTTTGTTTGACACTGGTGCATCACATTCATTTATTTCCGCAAAGTATTGTAATAAGATTAACTGTAAACGATTCAAGAGTGACGAACCTCTTGAGATTAGTCTACCTTCGGGAGAGAGAGTTGTTGTGAATACCTTAGTACAAAGTGTGAGCGTACACATTGAAGGAGTAGACTTTAGCGTCAAGCCGTATGTTATGGATATGCATGGATTTGATTTGATTCTAGGAATGGATTGGCTTACCTATCATCAAGCCAATATAAAGTGCAAGGAACGAGTAATAATTTTAAGGGAACCAAAATCCGAGAGAGAAGTGGTACACAAGCTCAAGAGTGGTGTAGTACCGAGAATATTATCTGCTGCAAAAGCTGCCAAGATGCTTAGAAAGAAGTCCTGCCAGGGATTCCTAGTCAACGTTGTAGACACCAGGACCTCAGAGGTACCACCTAGTGACATACCTATTGTCCGAGAGTATCTTGATGTCTTTCCGGAAGATTTACCAGGCGTGCCTCCACATCGTCAAGTAAAATTTTCAATAGACTTGATACCAGGATCAGCACCAGTATCCAAAGCTCCGTATCGAATGGCGCCCGTGGAACTACAAGAGTTGAAAGTTCAGCTACAAGAGCTCTTGCACTTGGGGTTCATCCGCCCAAGCGTATCTCCATGGGGAGCGCCAATCCTATTTGTTAAGAAGAAAGATGGATCCATGAGGATGTGTATTGACTACCGAGAGCTTAACAAGTTGACGATAAAGAACAAGTATCCTCTACCTCGAATTGAAGACTTGTTTGACCAATTATAAGGAGCAAGCGTATTTTCCAAAATTGATTTAAGATCCGGGTACCATCAATTGAGAGTAAAGGAGTCAGACATTTCTAAGACTGCTTTTAGAACGTGTTATGGGCACTATGAATTCGTCGTCATGCCTTTTGGGTTGAGTAATGCGCCTGCAGTGTTCATGGACCTGATGAATCGAGTTTTTCACCCGTATGTCGATCAGTTCGTTATAGTCTTCATCAATGACATTTTAGTATACTCCAAGGATGAAGCCCAACATGAGGAGCACTTGAGATTGGTATTCGAGACACTTCGCAAGGAGAGGTTATATGCGAAGTTCAAGAAGTGTGAGTTTTTGTTGAAGCAAGTCACATTCCTTGGACATGTGGTAACATCACAAGGGATTGAAGTAGATCCATCTAAAATAGAAGCAGTAAATCAGTGGAGGGCACCTACAAATGTTTAAAAAGTTCGTAGTTTCTTGGGATTAGCTGGCTATTATCAAAGGTTCATAGAAGGATTCTCCAAGATAGCCGGCCCCATGACACGATTAATTCGTAAAGGAGAGAAGTTTATTTGGTCTGACAAGTGTGAAGAGAGCTTTCAAAGGTTAAAGCACGATTTGACTTCAGCACCCGTGTTGACAATCCCAAATCCGAATGAAGAGTTCACAATCTACAGTGATGCATCAAAACAAGGAATCGGATGCGTATTGATGCAACGTGGAAAGGTTATTGCATATGCTTCTAGACAGCTGAGACCGCACGAAGTGAACTACCCTACTCATGACTTGGAGTTAGCGGCCGTAGTTCATGCTTTGAAGATTTGGCGACACTACCTTTATGGTGGGAGATGTACGATCTTCACGGACCACAAGAGTTTGAAGTATTTGTTCATGCAGAAGGAGCTCAATATGAGACAACGGAGATGGCTAGAGTTGGTGAACGATTATGACTGCACCATTGAGTACCATCTAGGTAAGGCTAACTTAGTGGCCGACGCTTTGAGTCGGAAAACCAAAGTGGAGATGAATAGTCTGTATACCAAGCAAGAAGAGCTGGTCGAAGAGTTCGCCAAGATGCAAATTGAATTGGTGGCATCACCCTCCGGCACGAAGGCAAATTCAGCCTAGTCTGAAAATGGAGATAAAAGAAGCTCAGGAACAAGATCATTTCTTGCAAGGAATGATGAAGAAGGCACTAGCTGGAGGCGAATACAATGGCTTCAAAGTGGACGAAGAGGGAGTTTTGACTCTAAATGGAAGATTGTGTGTTCCAATGGTTGAGAAGTTGAGAGAAAAGATTTTAAGTGAAGCGCATGGAGCGCCATACACCGCTCATCCTGGAGGAACGAAGATGTACCATGACTTGAAGGAAAGATTTTGGTGGCGAAGTATGAAACGAGATATTGGATACTTTGTTGAAAGATGTTTAACTTGCCAACAAGTTAAAATTGAACACCAGCGACCAGCCGTAAAGCTTAAACCACTTGAGATCCCCGAGTGGAAATGGGAGCAAATTGCCATGGATTTTGTCGTAGGTTTACCAAGGTCTTCGAAGGGAAATCATGCCATATGGGTCATCGTCGATCGATTGACCAAGTCAGCTCATTTCTTGCCCATAAAGATGACATTCAAGATGGAGCAGTATGCGCAGTTGTATATTCAAGAGATAGTGAGGCTACACGGCGTACCAATGTCAATAGTGTCTGATAGAGATACGCGTTTCACCTCGAGATTTTGGGTAAGTCTGCACAAAGCGATGGGGACTAAACTAAATTTCAGCACAGCTTATCACCCACAAACGGATGGGCAATCCGAAAGAACAATCCAGATTTTGGAAGACATGTTAAGAGCCTGCACTGTTAACATGGGAGAAGCATGGGAGAAGTTCCTACCTCTTGTCGAATTTGCCTACAATAACAACTATCAAGCAACTATCAAGATGGCTCCTTACGAGGCGCTCTATGGAAGGAAGTGTAGATCACCATTATATTGGGATGATGTTGGTGAGAAAGCTATTCTAGGCCCCAAGCTAATAGAAGAAGCAGTGGACAAGGTCAGAATAATTCGAGAAAGAATCAAGACTGCTCAAGATAGACAAAAGTCCTATGCTGATCAACGAAGAAAGGATTTACATTTTGAAGTCGGAGATCATGTCTTTTTGAAGGTGGCTCCCACGAAGGGTGTCATACGATTTGGAAGGAGAGAAAAGCTTAGACCTCGTTTCGTTGGTCCATTTCAAATTCTTGATAGAGTTGGAGATCTAGCCTATCGTTTGGCGTTGCCACCCGAGTTATCCTCCGTGCACAATGTTTTTCACATTTCGATGTTGAGAAAATACGTTCATGATCCTAATCATGTTGTGGATTTCTCGACATTGGGGATTGGAAAAGACCTGACATATGAAGAAGAACCTGTGTCCATTTTGGATCAAAAGGTCCAAAGGATTCGAAATCATGACGTGCCACTCGTCAAAGTTCAATGGAGTCGACATACGGAAGATGAGGCTACATGGGAAAAGAGAAATGAAATTCAAACAAGATACCCCTGTTTCATTACGGGTAAGATATTTATATAATTATGAAATTTCGAGGACGAAATTCTTATTAGGAGGGTAGGATGTAATACCCTGTAAGTTTCAGCCGTGATTTTTTTTTTTTGCTGCCATGGCCCAAAATCTTTGAAGCCCACATCCATGCCAGCCCATTCATTATTATCAGCCGTGAGTTTAATTAAAACAAACAAGTTTTCTTACTCTCCAAGAAAAATCGTGATCTTCATAAAGAAGATATATTTCCTCTTATCATCTCCTCTATTTGCGGGAAGTTTGTTAAACTCGGCAGAGGATATATTCTTGGAAGCGGTTCAGCTGTACGTATATAAGTCACATTCTATTGTTTCTTTCCCACTCCACATACACTAAATTCACGTTCGCTCGGCTGCAACCAGAGGAAGGTTTCGAAGGAGGCACCGATCGTGACATTAATACACAAGTTTAAGTCTTCGCAGGTTATTAGGGTGGGGATTCTTTCATTCTTATATATGTTTAGATGATTCGTATGTGGTAATCGGATTAAACTTGAACTTTGTTGTCACTTATGAGTTGATGATCATTCTTGAATGTTATGAAATATTATATGGCATGGGTATGGGCTGCATAAGTGCCATACTATAGCACGGGTATGGGCTGTAATGGTGCCATACTATAGCATGGGTAAGGGCTGTGAAGGAGTGCCTTACCAACGAATCGCGATATTGTAAAGTTACACGAATAAGGGCCAAAAGGTGCCTTATTATGACATGATAAGTTTGTATTGTAAGTGAATTTCAATTCTCATATATGGATTGTTTGATGTATATAAGTATGTTTAGATCTTCACTGAGCGTGTGGTTGCTCACCCCGATAAATATCCTTATCGCAGGTTGAGAGTGGCAAAGCGTACGAGTGGAGGTCGTGGGCAATGAGACTTAATAATAAGACTACAATTTAATGCAGCGTATATCGTGTTGCAAGCCTTCTATTTTTTTTTTGTTTCACTGAACACTTACATTAGAACTGATCCTTCACGTTTGGGTAAAGTTTTGGCTCTGTTTCAGCGAATTGAAGTTTATTTAATTCGACGATGCTGTTGAAAATGTTAATAATTGGTGTCAGGTGTTCGCTATGGTGTTCCAGTTCTGAATTATAATTAGTATGGAAAGTGTTCGGTTGGGGATGAAGTAGTAAATTAACATGTGATTTTAATTGTGACTCTCAAATCTTCAAATCACCTTGCTGTCATAGTCATTCTTTTTCTTTAAATTGAATTTCATGCAGGAATAACATGGTGATCATGTTGGCCTTAATACAGTTCTGCAGACGTAGGAAAAATTAGAACATGCTTGTATCAGTCTTCGTGGCACTCGTAGAGGGTCGGTGTTGCTGTTTTCCTTTGATGTTTATAAATACAAGTTTTGCTTTATGTGATTGGAAGTTGTCGGTGAGGTGAATGCATGTTCTCCTTGCTGTCGTACATGGTAGTATTTGAAATATGTTTTGCTGCTATTTTTTTTTCTCTCTCAAAAATTGGCAGCATACCCATTATGTTAGATTCGAGAAGGACAAATTCAAGTTTGCTACTTATTCTGTTTGACAGTATGCATGCTAATGTGTTAGTCTTTGTAATGGGCTAAGTAGTGAATTAATTAATGGTTGACTTGTACTTAGGAGTACAACTTGAAGAGTACAGATTGAGTAATCAAACTACATGGTATGATTAGGCAAAATTCTAATTTTGACAGTAAAAATGTAGGGTGTAGTCGTGGTAGATTTTACTTTTGGAATGACAAGTCCTACATGTTTATGTGGTCAAGTAAAGTGTAAAATTAAAACTTACTGTCCTCATTGAAATTTTTGCAGAATTTTGCAGAATTGAACTTACTGTCCTATTTTAAAGGGTTTGCAGAAGATCCTAAACTTACTGTCCTCTTGAAATTTTGCAGAATTAGGAGTTGCAAGTTAGATTTCATACTTATTGTCCTTCCCTAGATATTTTGCAGAATTTTGTGAAATGAAACTTACTGTCCTCTTGAAATTTTGCAGAATTTTGCAAACCTTCTTTTTTTCTTAAAATGGTAAGTGTTGCAGAAAATTTTAAGGGACTTGTTTCCTATTTAATCTTTCTTAGTTGGATTGTTTGCACTAGATCATTGAAACTTATAGAGTTGGGCCTATTTCTTTTTCCCTTATTTATAAAATATTTCATGTTTGATAAAATGCAAAATTCTAGTCATGCCTTATCTAGTATCTTTTAATCGAAATTATGTGAAACTATATGCCCTGTATGTTTAAATTGACATGGATTTCTCTTGAGGAGGAGTTTGTAGTTCATCTCTCAAAGCATTTTGCAATACTATTTCGTTTAATATCCTAAGACAATTTGCAGAACTTAAAGGATCTATTCCTCATCTAAATCTTTTGCTTAAATTGTTTGCTAAAGTTTGTAAAAAGAGAACTTGTGGGATTTGTTGTTTATTTGCTAATTTTTCACTTTGCAAAATAGTTGAAATTTATAGGACCATTTCCATTTTATTCTTGTTTGCAAATTATTTCCTACTTGATAAAGTAAAGATTTGTAGTCATGCCCCATTAAAATTTTTCTTCTAATTCAAAACATCATTGAAATTTTCCTTGGCAAAAATTGGGGCGTGACACCAAGTTAGCCATTGACGGCGATGCAAAGCTGGTACAACAGGACGCGGCAGATGCCTTTAGTCGCTGGTGTCTCTACTCGGATGGAAGATGTACTGCCGGTGCGGACGCCGCTTCTTGACATGGTGGCACCATGAAGGAATGACGTGAACGGTTGGGCGACACACGATGCATAAACCGCCGCCTGGTTGAACCACCGTATGCTTGTTGCTGCTGGCAGGAGCATCGATGGCAGGCTCATGTTCTGTGTGCAAAATCACCGGAGAATGTTGCTATTCATGACGAATCACTGAAGCTGATCGACTGCCTGTAGGTAATAACTGGTAGCTACTGCCGGTGTTATCAACGGCAGCGGACGGCGTAGTTCGTGGAATACCGGTCGACGGGTGTTGGGCTTCCGGCGATGTCAATTTGCGGCGAATTTATTTTTTTTCCCGAAGTGATGACATGGCGGGCTGGTGGTGGCACCGGTCATTAAGGTTTTCCTGTTTCTAGCGATCTGATTCCGTGTGATGGGTGACGTGGCATGGGCGGATAAGGGCATGACTTGAGTGGTTTTTCACTTATCTTGTGAAACCGTGAATCTAATTGCTTCGGGCCCAAATTTGCCTATTGTTTTAATTGCTTGCTCATCTTTTATTTGGCAATTATTTCATTTCCCTATATATAATTGTTATAATTGTTTTATTTATCAATTATTATTATATGTTTGGAATGCATGCTATTTGATTTATTGCTATAAATAATGACATGCTATTTTTGCATAATTATATCTATTATATTGAATGCATGTAAAAACCCTCCTGTTAAATAACTAAGTGGGAGAGGGATTGGTAAATAAATCACACCGCCTCCATTATTGATTTATTGTGTGATGCAATTAAGCTTATGAGTCGGCTATAGTGCCTTCCTCCCCAACGGATGAGTTTTATTTGTGGATCACTGGAATAAATTTCGCTAAATAATTATTATTTATAATGTGATGCAAGTAAGCTTATGAATCGACTATAGCGCCTTTCTCCCAAACGGATGAGTTTTATTTGCGGATCACTGATTCAAATTAATAATTGATGATTGTAGGAAATTATTTGAGGGCGTGTGGACTTCTCTAACTGTAAGACACACAAAATTGAGTGACGTACTTATATCAAATAATGGTATACACTTAGGTGCAATTAATATGTATCCTCCCCGACGGAGTCACTGCTACTAATTGCATGGTCAAAGCTTAACCGATTATTAATCATTGGGTCATAAGGTTAATTTGACAAATGGAATTAATGGGTAAAACCTTCTTTTGCGAATGTTTGGGTTTGTATACATCCACACTAACGTAGCATGCAAATTCACGGTGCTTGAGATGTCGGTGAATTTATTTTGTATTGTTTATTAAGGGAATCAATATAAATTTTAAATTCGAAGTGTTTGATCGTTTATATTTATTTATTTGATTCTCAGGATTTTCAAATGGCTTTTAATACACTTGTTGTGATACTTAAAGATAATAAACTTACTGGTCCTAACTATATTGATTGGAAAAGAAACCTGGATATTGTTCTTACTGCTGAAGAATATAAGTTTGTGCTCAATGTTCCTTGTCCTCAAGCCCCTACTGATGAGTCGACTGAAGCAGAGGTTGCTGCTCATGCGAGGTGGGTCAAGGCTGATGAGATGGAGCGGTGTTACATTTTGGCTTCTATGTCAAATGTGCTGCAACATCAGCATCATGCCATGCGACTGCTTCGGCCATGATGCTAAATCTTCGGGAACTCTTCGGTCATCAAAGTAGGGCTGCTAGGAAACATGCCATGGTTGCGTTGATAAATGCCAAATGGCTGAGGGCTTCTGTAAGGGATCACGTCCTCAAAATGATGGCCCAACTCAACGAGTTGGAAGTCCTTGGAGCAAAAATAGATGGGGTAACCCAAGTCGACTACATCCTCCAAAGCTTGCCTAGAAGTTTTGAGCAGTTTCGCTTAAACTACAATATGAATCGAAGGTTGTATTCTTTGGCAGAACTTATGACAGAACTTGTAGCTGTGGAATGGCTTATTCGTCAACATCCTCAAGTGAATGTTGCTCGTCCTAAGCCGAAAGGTGGTAGGAAGAAGAAGCAGCAAGCAAAACCAGCAGCTATCACATGAGGAGGGGCACAAGGTGGTGTGGTCAAGAAGCCTAAAGGCAAATACTTCAAATGCAAGAAGCCAGGTCATTACAAGGCTGACTGTCATCTACTTAAGGGGGAACAAGCAAGGTATGTTTCATTTACTTATTGTTGAATCGTGTTTAATGGTTGTATCTGCTGACACTTGGTGTGTAGATATCGGAGCCACTGATCATGTCTGCAATTCTTTGCAGGGGTTTCATCCAACCCGACAGCTAAGTGATGGGGAGATTGTCATATTCATGGGAGATGCTACGAAATTGGCGACTGTTGCAGTGGGAGATTTTTATTTATCGTATGATAGAAATAAAACTCTTGTTTTGAGAGATTGTCTTTACGTACCTTCTTTTAGAAAGAATTTAATTTCGATTTCCAAATTATTTATGGATGAATATTCTGTTTCTTTTAATGACAAGGTTATTATTAAGAAGAATAGAATTGTTATCTGTCGTGGTAAGTTGGTTGATAATCTGTATACTCTTAATACTATATCTCCTGCAATGCAACAAATGGAAATTAATAATGCATCTACTAATCTTAATAAGAGAAAAGAACCTTCGAAAATGAATCAAACATATCTTTGGCATCTAAGACTTGGTCATATTAACTTGAGTAGGATTCAAAAATTGATTGAGAATGGACCTTAAGGTGCATTGGAACTTAAGAACTTTCCAACTTGCGAATCATGCTTGGAAGGGAAATCGACACTAAAAGGCCTTTTAAGAATATGGGGTATAGAGCCAAAGATGTGTTGGAATTGGTTCATTCTGATTTATGTGGTCCTATGTCTATCAAAGCAAGAGGTGGATTTGAATATTTCGTCACATTTATTGACGATTATTCAAGGTATGGACATATTTATTTGATGCGTCGCAAGTCTGAGTGCTTTGATAAATTCAAAGAGTACAAGGCTGATGTGGATAAGCATCATGAAAAATGTATCAAAATACTACGATCTAATCGTGGTGGTAAATACCTCTTAGGAGAGTTTAGAGACTACTTATCAGAGGAAGGGATTGAATCCCAATTGTCTGCACCGGGCACACCCCAGCAGAATGATATAGCGGAAAGAAGGAATAGAACACTTATGGAAATGGTTAGATCAATGATGAGTTATTCTGAATTACCAAATTCGTTATGGGGATATGCATTGGAAACAGCTGCTTACATCTTGAATTTAGTACCTTCTAAATTGGTATACTCTACACCCTCAAAATTGTGGACTGGGTGAAAGCCTAGTCTAAAGCATATTCGGATTTGGGGTGCTTCGGCACATATGTTGAAGGGAGATGCTGATAAGTTAGAATCGCATACTAATGTTTGTCTGTTTGTGAGATATCCTATAGGAACAAAGGGTGGTTTATTTTATGATCCAAAGAGTCAAAGAGTAATTGTTAGCACGAATGCTGGATTATTGGAAGAGGATTATATAATGAATCACAAACCCATGAGTAGAATTGTTCTAGAAGAAGTTAGAGGGTAAACACCTAATTTAATACCAAATGTGCAAGAGGAAATACCATAAGAAACTGCAACGCGTATCACATCTGATACATAATTGCCTGTGGTGCCTCTCGCAGTGGGAGGGTTGTGAGACAATCAGAAAGATTCATATTTTTGGGAGAGTCGTCAGACTTTGCCTTTGGTGAACATGAAATCGACCCATGGAGTTATGAAGAAGCATTACAAGATAAAAATGCGGATTCTAGGCAAAAAGCAATGAAATCTGAGATAGAATCCATGTATTCTAACCACGTCTGGGAGCTTGTAGAAATATCAAATGGTGTAAAAGCCATTGGATGCAAGTGTGTCTACAAAAGAAAAAGAGGATCTGACGGTAAGGTTGAAACCTTTAAAGCTAGCCTTGTCGCGAAAGGATATACTCAGAAAGAGGGAATCGATTATGAGGAAACCTTCACACCTGTGGCCATTCTTAAGTCGATCTGGATTCTTTTATCTATTTCTGCTCATATGGATTATGATGTATGGAAAATGGATGTCAAGACAGCTTTCCTGAATGAAAGTCTTAAGGAAAACATCCACATGATGCAACCAGAAGGATTCATTGAAAAGGGCAAAGAGCATCTTTTGTGCAAGCTTAATAGGTCCATTTATGGACTTAAACAAGCTTCAAGATATTGGAACATCCATTTTGATGAGGTAATCCAGTCATATGGATTTATTCAATGTCCGGATGAATCTTGTGTGTACAAAAAGTATGACGGAAACGTGGTGGTGTTTCTTGTACTTTACGTGGATGTTATCCTGCTCAATGGAAACAATGTAAATGTATTGTCTGGCGTAAGGGTATGGCTATCTAAGCAATTTGAAATGAAGGACTTAGGAGAAGCCGTCCACATTCTAGGAATTAAAGTGATAAGAAATTGCAAGAAAAGAATGTTGTGCTTATCCCAAACTTCATACATTGATACTATCCTTACTCATTTTCATATGCAAGATTCTAAGAAAGGTTTTCTACCTTTTAGACATGGAATACATCTGTCGAAGGAAATGTCTCCAAAGACACAAAAGGAGATAGATGACATGAAGGCTGTTCCTTATGCTTCGGCAATAGGAAGCCTCATGTATGCTATGCTATGTATGAGACCGGAATCTATTTTGCCGTGGGCATAGTCAGTAGGTATCAAAGTGATCCTGGAGAGGAGCATTGGACTGTGGTAAAACATATTTTGAAGTACCTGAGAAGGACTAAGAATTATATGCTGGTTTACCAGGCAGATTCTTTGCTACATGTGGGTTACACAGATTCGGATTTCCAATCGGACAAGGACACCAGTAAATCCACCTAGGGTTATATGTTTACTCTTGGAGAAGGAGCCATATTATGGAGGAGTATTAAGTAGAAATGCGTTTCTGATTCCACCATGGTAGCTGAATATGTAGCAGCCTCTGAGGCAGCTAAGGAAGTTGTATGGCTCAGGAATTTCTTGTTGGACTTAGATGTGATTCCTGGTTTGCCCAAGTCAATCACAATTTATTATGATAACAGTGGTGCAGTTGCAAACTCGAATTAACCACGAGCCCATAAGGCGAGTAAATACATTGAGCGCAAGTACCACCTGATATGAGACATCATGAAAAGAGGAGAGGTTGTTGTGTCTAAGATTGCATCGAAGGATAACCTAGCTGATCCTTTCACTAAGGGTCTTCCGGTGAAATCTTTTGAGAGGCACGTTGAAGGAATGGGGCTTAGATGCATGTCAGCAGATATGGCAGCATAGTCTTTTAGTATAAGTGGGAGATTGTTAGATTGTATACTAAAAGTCTTGCTTTTTGTATGAACAATATTTAAACAATTTATTTGAAATGAGAATCATGTGATCAAACGTTTTGCATAATTATTATAAATCGTTGCAAAAGTCCATTTACTTTATACTATAGATAATGTGGTGTGCGGCGTCACACGGAAGATCATATTATCGGCTACTTATAAAGTATAAACAGATATTCACAACTGAGATAGATGGGGACTATCTATCGGTATAGTTGTTGTGTGATTTGGCATTAGTCTATCTTGACTATAAAATTACACTAGTTCACTTTGAGTGTATTGAATAGGACAACCGTTGAGATCGTTCAGTTTATACTGACTATATAATAGAACTTGATCTCTGTTATTAAGGAAGTTCGTACTCTTAATCCCTAAACAATAACCTCGACACGTAAGCCAGTATTTATTTCCCTTATTCATCAATGGGTAAGATTTAATTATTAAATCAATATGCTTTGTGAGTCGGGAGATGATATTGTCTCTATGGTGTGTTCTATGGTGTGTTGTTGATTGTAGAAGTAATCTGTGTCCTAACGAAATTGGTTGACGATGTCCCCTTGAGGAGCTCAAAATGATTATCATGTAAACCCTGCAGGTGGTATTATTCAGGCATGATAATAAGGTTGAGTGTCACTACTCTCAATAAATATATTAATTAATGGAGTGTTAGTAACTTAATTCATTAAAGGGTATTGAATCTTAAACATGGGGAGATTAACGAGCTCATAATAAGAAAGTGCTCATAACGTAATTTGGGATTAGGGCGGTAGTGCAATAATATTTCTTTAGTGGATTGATTTATTATTATTGGACTTAAGTATAAGTTTTGGGCTAAACTTGGATGCTTAAGCCCAATGGGAGGCCCAAACCATAATTTCTCCTCCTGGTCCCTATTGTAGCCTATAAATAGCTAATTTCAGCAGTTCAGATCAACACATTCACGCTGCAATACGTGAGAATAGAGAGAGAACTGCAGATTGAGATCGCTTTGGTGATCGTTGCCCACACAACGTCAATGCGAGGCTTAGGAATACAATAGAAGGCCAGAAGGTCGTTTGTTCTTACTGTTCATACTCTACATCAAACCCGGTGAAAGGTAATTCAATTATGTTCTTTTGCATCCGCTACAGTAGAACTGTATGGAACCCTAACGGTTCACACTAACCTAAAGATCCAAACGCCAACAAAAATGAGCATCATGATGAAGAAAATAAGCATCATGATGAAGAAAATATGCATCATGATGAAGAAAATTAACATGATGATGAAGAAAATATGCATCATGATGAAGAAAATGAGCATCATGATGAAGAAAATGAATATTACGATGAAGAAAATATGCATCGTTATGAAGAAAATGAGCATCATGACGAAAATATGCATCATGATGAAGAAATGAGCATCATGATGAAGAAATTGAGCATCATGATGAAGAAATCATGATGAAGAAAATTAACATCATGATTAAGAAAATTAACGTCATGATTAAGAAAATATGCATCATGATGAAGAAAATGAGCATCATGATGAAGAAAATATGCATCATGATGAAGAAAATGAGCATCATGATGAAGGAAATGAGCTTCCTGATGTTGGAAATGAGCATCATGATGAAGGAAATGAGCTTCCTGATGTTAGAAATGAGCATCATGATCAAAGAAAAGAGCATCATGATGAAGGAAATGAGAATCATGATGTAGGAAATATACATCATGATTAAAGAAAATAAGCGCATCATGACGTAGGAAATAAGTATCATGATGAAGAAAATATGCATCACGATGAAGAAAATCAGCATCATGATGTAGAAACACTACTACAAAACTGTGAATGGATGACAGTGATTAGATATCGGTTATTTATAAAATTGATATATATTGAATGAATGACCGATATCTATTATACAACTGATATATATTATGATAAATTACTCAAATAAATATCGGTTATTGGCTGTTGATATCTTTTAGTGATGTCTATTTAGTATATAAATATCGGTTAAATTTAGCGATACCATTTGATCGATATTAATATGTAAATTTATTTAATTTATTACAGTTTATAA
The DNA here is from genome assembly GCA_023678885.1 of Pogostemon cablin. Lineage (NCBI taxonomy): Eukaryota > Viridiplantae > Streptophyta > Magnoliopsida > Lamiales > Lamiaceae > Pogostemon > Pogostemon cablin. The sequence continues at coordinate 15,612,651 of CM042994.1, read as the reverse complement.
AAAAACAAAAACATGTTTTTTTCTTATAACATAAAACGTGAAACTAAAAGGCGTGTTTCCTCTGAACATCTAACACAGAAATCACAAAATTGAATTCACAAAAATTCCTTAGTCCATTCATCGTCCACAATCAGGAAACCCTAGCCACCAACTCAAGATCCTACCACCCTCTCCATCGGCCGCCGTTTCACACTACGGTGGACTCCATACTCCACCACCAGCTCCCTTCTCGCGCGACGCCGCAATTGCTCATTGCTCGCGGCGTCGTACCCGCGTCCTTCTCGCAAGACGCATCTACCACCATCATGCGCCGCCACACCCACCACCATCTCGCGCCGTCTTACACGACAGCAGCTCGCGCCGCCTTACACGACAGCAGCTCATGCCGCCACACACGCCCCACCCTCTGTTTCCAGCCACGTGCTTGAACAACTTTAGTCTCTCCTTCCTCCCTTAAGTGACAGCAAGTGTTCATTCCACCAGTAACTAATTTCTTGTTTCGTTGATCTTCTTCTCAAAGCTGCACATACCCTAATACCCTCAAATCACAGGTATTCTATTTTACTCTACTTTTCTCTCTTCTTTATTTGTCAATAAGAGTTCCCTTACTTTTTTATGCACTCCCATCCTAGGGGTTTAATTAGGTTACATGTTTTGTTTCTGTTTCTCAATGATAGATCGAAAATTATACGATTAGGGGAATTTAGTGGACAAAGCAGATCTTATCGTGGACTAATAAAGAGCATAAGATTTTTGAACTCCCGTATACACTTTTTTTTGGAAGAAAATATACCCTATTTCTGAACACCACGATTTTTGGGCTCCCTTTCTAATTTTTGGGCTTCTTTGTTGGAGTTGTGTAGAGCTTAATTTTGGTTAATTAGGACATTAATCTAGCAGAAGCGAAATGCATCTTGCGTTGATGAATCATTTGTGTTTTTCTTGATAAATCTATTGTTTTTTCATATTGGTTGATTAGTTGGGTTCGCTTTGATTACACATATTTCTTTCTTAGTATATTTGCTTAGCTAGGTTCACTTTGATTATACATATTTCCTTATTGTGTTGAAACATATTGAAGTGAGCTTTTCACAAGTACAATATGTAATTTTAATATAGTTTCTTATTGGGTCAAAACATATTGAAGTTAGGGCTGATAGATTGGAGTTCAGGTAGTGAAGGTACGATTTGGCCTTCTTAAATCCTGCCTAATATCCTCTGAGAGAATTTAGAAATCAATGGACTAATGAAATCACATTTAATTAAGAATTAAGAACATGAAGTGATCCGGAAAATATTCCAGCACACATGGGGTATGTTTTAAAAATTACTGGTACTGATCAGGAGTGAATTAGATAGTGAAAAGTATATTAATAGAAAGCTCTATTAGTCTAGTTTCCAACACAACAAATGGAATGTCGTTTGGAATTTTCTACAAGAAGTTATGCTCGTTTTTCTGGAAGGTGGCAGATGCTGCCGAAAATCTGCCAATTCATGCACTTGAAGTGTTTTGGTGCCTTTTCAACTATCATTTCTTGGTCAAGTCAGCATATTTACTATATTAACTATTATATTAATGTTTGCGTCGGTTTTAGGGGTCAAAAAAGTATTTAAAATGGTCAAATGAATCTAGTAAGTGATGAGTCAAGTGTTTAATGCATGAGTGTTCTAGAGTCTTGTAATGGCTACTATAAATAGAGCCTCATTCCATTGTATTTGCAAGTAGAGAAAATTTGTTAGAATATAAGTTATTTGAGAGTGTTTACTCTTGTCTAAAAGATGGATTTCTTCTAAATTTCTCTTAGTCTTAGTGGTCCAATACCTGAATCATTTGCTAACCTAGGGAGGTTTGAAAGAGTGTAAGTGCTGAAATTATATCTTAGAAAATTGCAAGAAAATTTGATATTTGGTAGGGTATATTTTGGCTCCAAGATTCTGAAAATTCTCTTGACCTTCACTCTGAATCTCATATGAAAAGTAACTGTTATTGAAAATATTGCAGAATTTTTATTTTCTGAGAATTTTTTCGAGACGAAAGATGACTTTCTTCAAATGTTTTAAATTATATGCAACTATGTGAAGTATGCCAATTCTTTGATTTGCATGCTTCATTTTCAAATTAAAATGTTGCATGTTGTTTCATATTTTGGATATGTTGTTCCTTAACACTTTGTTGAAGACATGGCTTTTACTGTTGCATATTTCTTTGAAACAGGTGGCACTTTCCAAAATTATTATATGGTGAGTTCAATATGTAATATCATTTATATTCATCTTTATAACCAGCTTAATACAATTGCTTCAGAACATTTTACTTTTCTCAATACTTCTTATAGTATTTTGGTGGCATCAACTTTGGTAGGATTGCTAGGGACCACTTGTTGCAACTAGTTATTTTATGATTCCTCGATTAGTGAGGTAATGTGCATACTAAACGTGCCATTCTATTAGCAGGGCAAGTGATCTTTTAGATCCAGTTAATTGTTCTTCATAATTCTTCACATTAGTTGCTTTAGGAACACATAGTGGCATGATTGATGTGATCGACGTATCTGCCAATGTCGTTGCTGCAAGTTTTTCTGTTCATAGCCATGTAGTTTGGGAATTACTCTCACTAGGAAATTCAAGACTAGTGTCCTTTTCTTATACACAGGTTGTTATTCTCTATTTAGAGAAATTGCAGCTTCTTCACTTTTTGGTATAAAAAAATCTCATTCTATGAATCATAGAGCTTCAATTTCTTCCCCCCTCTCTCTAATCTTCCCTTCTTTTGCTCTCATCACTCGTGAAGAGATGATTTAATAGGGGATATACTACCTATTACTGCAGTGAATCAACCATGGGCACACAACACACGTGATCTTTTTTTTTTTTTGCAAAGAAAACTATAAACAACCAAATGCTTTTTCTAAAAAAACAACTCATGGAGGCTGTGTCATGATAGCAAATAAATTATTTATTAACAAAGAAAGAAAAGAGAAGTAAAAGATTATGAAGAAGTCTTTATTATTAATATACCTTCATATTCATTTTATTTTTCTGTTCATCATTAATGTATATTAATTATGTTCATAATCAATAAGAAACATGTGACCATGACATTCATATGTTCAATATTGCAGATTATGAGAAATGCAGCAAATGTATTGATACTTTTTACACTTGAGCTTGGCGAAAAATATGCATTCGTTGACTGTGAAGATGTTGAGGCAGTGAACCTTGCAAACGACTCAAGGTATGGACTTGGATGTGCTGTACTTTCAGGCAGCCAACGACGAGCTAGAGAAATAGCATATCTATAGTATGGAAATACTGCAGTAAATGATTTTGCTTCAACTTACACGTGTCAGGTAATCCTACAATATATGCATCTCAATTTCAAATCTAGAACTTGGTTGCATTGATTGTTTGCTTTTGATAAGAAAAAATTAATATCTATATGCATTGAATTATGAGCTGAATGATAGAATCCGTTGAATATATCATATCATATTCTTTCCCCATTGAAGAAGATGGATTTGGTACCAAACATTTGGGATATAGATTTTCTAATGATGTTGGTGTCTTAGTTATGACTTCTCCATTGATTGATAATCATTAGACTAAAATTGGATGTTCCTAATTAAGGAACAATGCAATGTATTATACCATGAAGAATTTAATATTTCGAACCACCTTTACTATGTTACATTTACTACTTCTCTTTATGATTTTGTTTTTGAGTTGTGAATTTCTCTCAATGCTACAGCTATGTATAGCTAGCTGCGATGTGAAGAATTTTATCAATCAAAAAGGTTAACATCACGTTCTGTGGTTGGGATAGGACTTCTCCATGCAACACTTATGTGTTTGTACTTTCTTTCAATATTAATTAAGTAATTTGAATATTGGAATATTCGACATTGAATTTGGATACTTCTTGTACATGAATATTATTGGTTGATGAATGAAATATTTGTGAAAATGGATGCGTTATTTGAAATTCTATTTAAATTTGAATATAATATTTGTTTAAATAAATAAAGCATGTTAGTATGAATCGATATCTATGATGAAGCATTAGAGAAGAAAGATATCGGTGAATAGCCGATATCTATTCTACCTTATATTTAATATCATCTCTATTTATATCAGTGAATTTCCTAATAGATATCGGTCATTAACCGATATCTGTTACAATCAACGATATCAGTTTTTCAGCGATATCTATTTTTAGTACATTAAATATAGGACCAATTAATATCGGTGTTTTCTTCATAGATATCGGTTAATAATCGATATCTATAATAGACATAGATATCGGTTTTTCTCCAATATCTACTATTCAATACATTTAATATCAGGCTTATTAATATCGATTTTTTCTATATAGATATCGGTTAATAATCGATATTTATAACAGACATAGATATTGGTCAAATAACCGATATCTATTTATCAGACCTATGATATCACCTCCATTTATAACGGTCGAAAATTCGAATTGATATCGGTTATTAACCGATATCTAGTTACAGTTTTGTAGTAGTGAAAATGAGCATCATGATGAAGAAAATAAGCATCATTATGAAGAAAATGAGCATTATGATGTAGGAAATAAGCATCATGATGAATCATGATAAAGGAAAGGAGCATCATAATAAAGAAAATATGCATCATGATGAAGAAAATGTTGGCGCTTGGATCGTTTGGTTAACGTGACCCGTTAGGGATCCATACATTTCTAATATCAGCGGAAGCAATAAATCATAGAAACGATTACCGTTGACCAAGGTATGAAGAAGATGAAGGATTCTCGCTGACAGATTGTGCAGTCCCACGAGAATGGCCGTAACTTCCTCGTCTGATGTCAGAATTGAATGATCTTTGTGCTCCGACGATCCTCTCTTCAACGTCTTTCCGTCAGTATATTGATCATCGAATTCTGAGCACTGTGCGATTTTATATAAATTTCGCAAGGTGGCGGACAGCAGCAGCAAACTACCTTCTGATCTTCTGCCGTATGTCCCAAGTCCGATCTCGACGTCGTGTGGGCGACGATCTACGAGACCTCCTCAATCTGCTCTCAACCCTCATCACACGTGAATAATGAATAAGATTAGGGTTCCAGATAAGCTGAGGTGACTTATATACATGGGCTACAGCAGGGACCCGGAGGAGAAATTGGGTTGGGCCTCCATTGGGCTTAAGTATCCAAGCTTAGCCCAAAGCTTATACTTAAGTCCAATAATAATAATATATTCCACTAAAATATTATTACTGCACTGCCTTTCCAATCCCAAAATTACGTTTTGGGCTCCTTCTTATTATGATCCTGTTAGTCTCCCCATGTTTAAGATATACAATGTCCATTAATTAATTTAAGTTACTGACAACTCAATTAATTAATATCTCATCCAAGAGTAGTACCACTCAACCTGATTATCATGCCTGAATAAATTCCACCTGCAGGGTTTACACGATAATCCTTATGAGCTTCTCAAGGGGACATCATCAACCTATGATGGACACGGATTCCTTCTACAATCAACAGCACACCATATAGATAGCATTACTTCCCAACTCACCGAGTTTGTTGATTTAATTACATGTAAATCTCACTCATTGATGAATCAAAGAAATACATACTGTCCTACGTGTCGAGGTTATTGTATAGGGATTAAGAGCACGAACTTCCACAATAACTGAGATCAAGTTCTTCTATAAGTCAGTATAAGTCGAACGATCTCAAGCGGTCCTGCTCAATACACTCAAGTGCACTAATGTGATCTATAGCCAAGACAAGCTAATACAAAACCACACTACAACCATCCCAATAGAGAGTCCTCGTCTATCTCGGTTGTGAGCATCTGTTTATACTTTATAAGGAAACCGATAATATGATCTTCCACGTGTTGTCGCACAACATATTATCTACAGTATAAAGTAAGTGGACTATTGCATCGTGCATATAAATAAGTTATAAGACGCAATCATTTGATCACATGATTCTTATTTCAAATAAATTGTTATAAGATTGTTCATACAAAAAAGCTAGACTTTTAGTATACAATCCAACATTTTCTTCATCACGATGCTCATTTTCTTCATCATGAAGCTCATTTTCTTCATCATGATATCTTCATCATGATGCTCAATTTCTTCATCATGATGCTCATTTTCTTCATCATGATGCATATTTTCTTCATCATGGTGCTCATTATCTTCATCATTATGCTTATTTTCTTTGTCATGATGCATATTTTCTTCATCATGATGCTCATTTTCTTCAACACGATGCTCCTTTTCTTAATCATGATGCATATTTTCTTCATCATGATACTCATTTTCTTCATCATGATGCATATTTTCTTCACTATGATTAATACTTTCTTCATCACGATGCTCATTATCTTCATCATGATGCTCAATTTCTTCATCATGATTCTAATTTTCTCCATCTTGATGCATATTTTCTTCATCATGATGCTCATTTTTTCATCAAGATGCATATTTTCTTCATAATGATGCTCATTTTCTTCATCATGATGCATATTTTCTTCATCATAAAGCTCATTTCCTTTATCATGATGCTCATTTTCTTCATCATGATGCTCAATTTCTTCATCATGATGCTCATTTTCTTCATCTTGATGCATATTTTCTTCTACATGAAGCTCATTTTCTTCATCATGATGCATATTTTATTCATCATGATGCTCATTTCTTCATCATGAAGCATATTTTCTTCATAATGATGCATATTTTCTTCGTCATGATGCATATTTTCTTCATCATGATGCTAAATTTCTTTATCACGATGCTCATTTTCTTTATCTTGATGCATATTTTCTTCATCATGATGCTCATTGTCTTCAACATGATGCATATTTTATTCATCATGATGCTCATTTTTTACATCAAGATGCTTATTTTCTTTATCATGATGCTCATTTTCTTCATCATGATGCATATTTTTTTCATCAAGAAGCTCATTTTCTTCATAATGATGCACATTTTCTTCATCATGAGACTCATTTTATTCATCATGATGCATATTTTCTTTATCATGATTCATATTTTGTTCATCATGATGCTCATTTCATCATCATGATGCCCATTTCCTTCATTATTGATACTTATTTTCTTCATAATAATGTTCATTTTCTTCATCATGATGCATATATTCTTCATCACGATATATATTTTCTTCATCATGATGCTCATTTTCTTCATCATAATGCTCATTTTCTTCATCATAATTTCTTCATCATGATGCTAAATTTCTTCATCATGATGCTCATTTTCTTCATCTTGATGCATATTTTCTTCTTCATGAAGCTCATTTTCTTAATCATGATGCATATTTTCTTCATCATGATGCATATTTTCTTCATCATGATCCTCACTTTCTTCATCATGACACTCATTTTCTTTTTCATGAAGCAAATTTTCTTCATCATGATATATTTTCTTCATCAACATGCTCATTTTCTTCATCATGGTGCTCATTGTCTTCATCATGATGCTTATTTCTTTATCATGATGCATATTTTCTTTATCATGATGCTCATTTTTTTCATCACGATGCTCATTTTCTTAATCTTGATGCATATTTTTTTCATCATGATGCTTATTTTTTTCATCATGATGCATATTTTCTTCATCATGATGAATATTTTCTTCATCAACATACTCATTTTCTTCATCATGGTGCTCATTATCTTCATCATGATGCTTATTTTTCTTTGTCATGATGCATATTTTCTTCATCATGATGCTCATTTTCTTCATCACGATGCTCCTTTTCTTAATCATGATGCATATTTTCTTCATCATGATACTCATTTTCTTCATCATGATACATATTTTCTTCACTATGATTAATATTTTCTTCATCACGATGCTCATTATCTTCATCATGATGCTCAATTTCTTCATCATGAATCTAATTTTCTTCATATTGATGCATATTTTCTTCATCATGATGCTCATTTTCTTCATCAAGATGCATATTTTCTTCATAATGATGCTCATTTTCTTCATCATGATGCATATTTTCTTCATCATGAAGCTCATTTCTTTTATCATGACGCTCATTTTCTTCATTATGATGCTCAATTTCTTCATCATGATGCTTATTTTCTTCATCCTGATGCATATTTTCTTCTTTATGAAGCTCATTTTCTTCATCATGATGCATATTTTATTCATCATGATGCACATTTTCTTCATCATGATGCATATTTTCTTCATCATGATCCTCATTTTTTTATCATGACACTCATTTTCTTTTTCATGATGCATATTTTCTTCATCAACGTGCTCATTTTCTTCATCATGGTGCTCATTTTCTTAATCATGATTCTTATTTTCTTTATCATGATGCATATTTTCTTCATCATGATGCTCATTTTCTTGATCATGATGCATATTTTCCTCATCATGATGCTAATTTTCTTCATCATGATGCATTTTTTTTCATTATGATGAATATTTTCTTCATCACGATGCTTATTATCTTCATCATTATGAACAATTTTTTCATCATGATTCTAATTTTCTTCATCTTGATGCATATTTTCTTCATCATGATGCTCATTTTCTTCATCAAGATGCATTTTTTTTCTTCATAATGATGCTCATTTTCTTCATCATGATGCATATTTTCTTCATCATGAAGCTCATTTCCTTTATCATGAAGCTCATTTTCTTCATCATGATGCTCAATTTTTTCATCATGAAGCTCATTTTCTTAATCATTACGCATATTCATCATGATGCTCATTTTTTTCATCAAGATGCTTAATTTCTTTATCATGATACATATTTTCTTCATCATGATGCACATTTTCCACATCATGATTTTTATTTTTGTCATCATGATGCACATTTTCTTCGTCATGATGCTCATTTTCTTCATCATGATGCATATTTTCTTCATCGTGATTCATATTTGGTTCATCATGATGCTTATTTCCTTCATCATGATGCTCACTTTCTTCATCAAAAACTCATTTTCTTAATCATGATGCATATATTATTCATCATGATGGCTCATTTTCTATATCATGATGCATATGTTCTTCATCATGATGCTCATTTTCTTCATCATTATGTATATTTTCTTCATCACGATACACATTTTCTTCATCATGAAGCTCATTTTCTTCATCATGATTTCTTCATCATGATGCTCAATTTCTTCATCATGATGCTCATTTTCTTCATCTTGATGCATATTTTCTTTATAATGATGCTCATTTTCTTCATCACGATGCAAATTTTATTCATCATGATGCTCATTTTCTTCGTCATGATGCATATTTTCTTCATCATGGTGCTAATTATCTTCATCATGATGCTTATTTTCTTTGTCATGATGCATATTTTCTTCATCATGATGCTCATTTTCTTCATCACGATGCTCCTTTTCTTAATCATGATGCATATTTTCTTCATCATGGTACTGATTTTCTTCATCATGATGCATATTTTTTTCACTATGATTAATATTTTCTTCATCACGATGCTCATTATCTTCATCATGATGCTCAATTTCTTCATCATGATTCTAATTTTCTTCATCTTGATGCATATTTTCTTCATCATGATGCTCATTTTCTTCATCAAGATGCATATTTTCTTCATAATGATGCTCATTTTCTTCATCATGATGCATATTTTCTTCATCGCGAAGCTCATTTCTTTTATCATGACGCTCATTTTCTTCATCATGATGCTCAATTTCTTCATCATGATGCTTATTTTCTTCATCTTGATGCATATTTTCTTCTTCATGAAACTCATTTTCTTCATTATGATGCATATTTTATTCATCATGATGCATATTTTCTTGATCATGATCCTCATTTTTTTCATCATGATATTCATTTTCTTTTTCATGATGCATATTTTCTTCATTATGATGCATATTTTCTTCATCAACGTGCTCATTTTCTTCATCATGGTGCTCATTTTCTTAATCATGATTCTTATTTTCTTTATCATGATGCATATTTTCTTCATCATGATGCTCATTTTCTTGATCATGATGCATATTTTCCTCATCATGATGCATTTTTTTTCATTATGATGAATATTTTCTTCATCACGATGCTTATTATCTTCATCATGATGAACAATTTTTTCATCATGATTCTAATTTTCTTCATCTTGATGCATATTTTCTTCATCATGATGCTCATTTTCTTCATCAAGATGCATTTTTTTTCTTCATAATGATGCTCATTTTCTTCATCATGATGCATATTTTCTTCATCATGAAGCTCATTTCCTTTATCATGAAGCTCATTTTCTTCATCATGATGCTCAATTTCTTCATCATGAAGCTCATTTTCTTCATCATTACGCATATTCACCATGATGCTCATTTTTTCATCAAGATGCTTAATTTCTTTATCATGATACATATTTTCTTCATCATGATGCACATTTTCCACATCATGATTTTTATTTTTGTCATCATGATGCACATTTTCTTCGTCATGATGCTCATTTTCTTCATCATGATGCATATTTTCTTCATCGTGATTCATATTTGGTTCATCATGATGCTTATTTCCTTCATCATGATGCTCACTTTCTTCATCAAAAACTCATTTTCTTAATCATGATGCATATATTATTCATCATGATGGCTCATTTTCTATATCATGATGCATATGTTCTTCATCATGATGCTCATTTTCTTCATCATTATGTATATTTTCTTCATCACGATACACATTTTCTTCATCATGAAGCTCATTTTCTTCATCATGATTTCTTCATCATGATGCTCAATTTCTTCATCATGATGCTCATTTTCTTCATCTTGATGCATATTTTCTTTATAATGATGCTCATTTTCTTCATCACGATGCAAATTTTATTCATCATGATGCTCATTTTCTTCGTCATGATGGATATTTTCTTCATCATGGTGCTAATTATCTTCATCATGATGCTTATTTTCTTTGTCATGATGCATATTTTCTTCATCATGATGCTCATTTTCTTCATCACGATGCTCCTTTTCTTAATCATGATGCATATTTTCTTCATCGTGGTACTGATTTTCTTCATCTTGATGCATATTTTTTTCACTATGATTAATATTTTCTTCATCACGATGCTCATTATCTTCATCATGATGCTCAATTTCTTCATCATGATTCTAATTTTCTTCATCTTGATGCATATTTTCTTCATCATGATGCTCATTTTCTTCATCAAGATGCATATTTTCTTCATAATGATGCTCATTTTCTTCATCATGATGCATATTTTCGTCATCATGAAGCTCATTTCTTTTATCATGACGCTCATATTCTTCATCATGATGCTCAATTTCTTCATCATGATGCTTATTTTCTTCATCTTGATGCATATTTTCTTCTTCATGAAGCTCATTTTCTTCATTATGATGCATATTTTATTCATCATGATGCATATTTTCTTGATCATGATCCTCATTTTTTTCATCATGATACTCATTTTCTTTTTCATGATGCATATTTTCTTCATTATGATGCATATTTTCTTCATCAACGTGCTCATTTTCTTCATCATGGTGCTCATTTTCTTCATCATGATTCTTATTTTCTTTATCATGATGCATATTTTCTTCATCATGATGCTCATTTTCTTGATCATGATGCATATTTTCTTCATCATGATGCTAATTTTCTTCATCATGATGCATGTTTTCTTCATTATGATGAATATTTTCTTCATCACGATGCTTATTATCTTCATCATGATGCTCAATTTTTTCATCATGATTCTAATTTTCTTCATCTTGATGCATATTTTCTTCATCTTGATGGTCATTTTCTTCATCAATATGCATATTTTTTCTTCATAATGATGCTCATTTTCTTCATCATGATGCATATTTTCTTCATAATGAAGCTCATTTCCTTTATCATGATGCTCATTTTCTTCGTCATGATGTTCAATTTCTTCATCATGATGCTCATTTTCTTCATCATGACGCATATTTTTTCATCAAGATTCTTATTTTATTCATCATGATGCTCATTTTTTCATCAAGATGCTTATTTTTTTTTATCATGACACATATTTTCTTCATCATGATGCACATTTTCCACATCATGATTTTTATTTTTGTCATCATGATGCACATTTTCTTCGTCATGATGCTCATTTTCTTCATCATGATGCATATTTTCTTCATCGTGATTCATTTTTTGTTCATCATGATGCTCATTTCCTTCATCATGATGCTCTCTTTCCTCGTCAAAAACTCATTTTCTTAATCATGATGCATATATTCTTCATCATGATGCTCATTTTCTTTATCATGATGTCTATGTTCTTCATCATGATGCTCATTTTCTTCATCACGATGCTCATTTTCTTCATCATGAGGCTCATTTTCTTCATCATGATTTCTTCATCATGATGCTCAATTTCTTCATCATAATGCTCATTTTCTTCATCTTGATGCATATTTTCTTCATCATGATGCTCATTTTCTTCATCACGATGCAAATTTTATTCATCATGATGCTCATTTTCTTCATCATGATGCATATTTTATTCATCATGATGCTCATCATCTTGATGCATATTTTCTTCATCATGATGCTCATTTTCTTCATCACGATGCAAATTTTATTCATCATGATGCTCATTTTCTTAATCAAGATGCATATTTTATTCATCATAATGCTCATTTTCTTCATCATGATGTATATTTTCTTCATCATGATTCTTATTTTCTTCATCACGATGCTCATTTTGTTTTTCTAGATGCATATTTTTTTCATCATGATGCATATTTTCTTCATCAAGATGCTCAATTTCTTCATCATGAATCTAATTTTCTTCATATTGATGCATATTTTCTTCATCATGATGCTTATTTTCTTTATCATGATGCATATTTTCTTCATCATGATGCTCATTTTCTTTATCATGATGCTCATTTTCTTTTTCATGATGCATATTTTCTACATCAGGATGCAAATTTCAAGATGCTCATTTTCTTCATTATGGTGCTCATTTTCTTCATCATGATGCTTATATTCTTTATCATGATGCATATTTTCTTCATCATGAAGCTCATATTATACATGATGATGCATATTTTCTTCATCATGATGCTCATTTTCTTCATCATGATGCATATTTTCTTCATAGTGATGCATATTTTCTTTATCATGATGCACATTTTCTTCGTCTTGATGCTCATTTTCTTCATCATGATGCTCATTTTCTTCACCATGATGCTCATTTCCTTCATCATGATGTTCATTTTCTTCATAGAGACAGCATTACTTTCCAACTCACCGAGTTTGTTGATTTAATTACATGTAAATCTCACTCATTGATGAATCAAAGAAATACATACTGCCCTACGTGTCGAGGTTATTGTATAGGGATTAAGAGCATGAACTTCCATAATAACTGAGATCAAGTTCTCCTATAAGTCAGTATAAGTCGAACGATCTCAAGCGGTCCTGCTCAATACACACAAGTGCACTAATGTGATTCTATAGCCAAGACAAGCTAATAACAAACCACACTACAACCATCCCAAAAGAGAGTCCCCGTCTATCTCGGTTGTGAGCATCTGTTTATACTTTATAAGGAAACTGATAATATGATCTTCCGCGTGTTATCGCACAACATATTATCTACAGTATAAAGTAAGTGGACTATTGCATCGTGCATATAAATAAATTATAAGACGCAATCAGTTGATCATATGATTCTCATTTCAAATTAATTGTTATAACATTGTTCATACAAAAAGCTAGACTTTTAATATATAATCCAATAGAAAATACGCATCATGACAAAAAAATTAGCATCATGATGAAAGAAAAGAGCATCATGGTGAAGGAAATGAGTATCATGATCAATAAAATGAGCATCATGATGAAGAAAATATGCATTATGATGAAGAAAATATGCATCATGATTAAGAAAATTAGCATGATGATTAAGAAAATATGGATCATGATGAAGAAAATGAGCATCATGAAGAAGAAAATATATATCATTATGAAGAAAAAGAGTATCATGATGAAGAAAATATGCATTGTTATGAAGAAAATGAGCATCATGATGAAGAAAATATGCATCATGATGAAGAATATGAGCATCATGATGAAAAAATTTAGCATCATGATGAAGAAATCATGATGAAGAAAATGAGCATCATGATGAAGGAAATAAGCATCATGATGAAGAAAATATGCATCATGATGACGAAAATATGCATCCTGATGAAGAAAATGAGCATCATGATAAAGAAAATATGCATCATGATAAAGAAAATGAGCGTCATGATGAAGAAAATGAGCATCATGATGAAAAAAATATGCATCATGATGAAGAAAATATGCATCATGATGAAGAAAATGAACATCATTATGAAGAGAATGAGCAACATGATGAAATAAATATGCATCATGATGAAGAAAATGAGCATCATGATGAAGGAAATGAGCATCATGATGAAGAAAATTAGTATCATGATGAAGAAAATACGCATCATGATTAAGAAAATGTGCATCATGATAAAAAAAATATGCATCATTATGAAGAAAATGAGCATCATGATGAAGAAAATGAGAATAATGATGAAGAAAATATGCATCATGATGACAGAAATGAGCATAATGATGAAGGAAATATGCGTCATGATGAATAAAATGAGCATCATGATGAAGAAAATATGCATCATGATGAAGAAAATGAGCATCATAAAGAAAAAAATGAGTATCATGATGAAGAAAATATGCATAATGATGAAGAAGTTTGCATCATGATGAAGAAAATAAGCATCATGATGAAGAAAAAGAGCATCGTGATGAAGAAAATGAGCATCATAATGAAGAAAATGAGAATAATGATAAAGAAAATACACATCATGATGACGGAAATGAGCATACTAATAAAGGAAATATGCGTCATGATGAACAAAATGAGCATCATGATGAATAAAATATGCATCATGATGAAGGAAATAAACATCATGTTGAAGGTAATGAATTTCCAGATGTTGGAAATGGGGCATCATGATCAATGAAAAAAGAATCATGATGAATGAATTGAGCATCACGATTAAGGAAATATACATCATGATGAAGAAAATATGCGTTATGATGAAGAAAATGAGCTTCATGATACAGAAAATGAGCCTCATGATGAAGAAAATGAGCATCATTATGCAAAAAATAAGCATTATGACGTATAAAATAAGCATCATGATGAAGAAAATGAGCATCATGATGAAGAAAATAAGCATCATGATGAAGAAATTTTGCATCATGATGAAGAAAATAAGCATCATGATGAAGAAAATGAGCATCATGATGTAGAAAATGAGCATCATGATGAAGCAAATGAGCATCATAATGAAGAAAATATGCATCATGACGAAAAAAATGAGCATCATGATAAAGGAAATATGCATCATGATGAAGGGAATGAGCATCATGATGAAGGAAATAAGCATCATGATGAAGGAAATGTGCATCATGATAAACAGATTATGCATCATGATGAAGAAAATGAGCATCATGATGAAGAAAATATTCATCATGATGAAGAAAATTTGCATCATATTGAAGAAAATAACATCATGATGAAGAAAATGAGCATCTTGATGAAGAAAATTAGCATTATGATGAAGAAAATGTGCATCGTGATAAAGAAAATGAGCATCATGATGAAGAAAATGAGAATAATGATGAAGAAAATACGCATCATGATGACGAAAATGAGCATAATGATGAAGGAAATATGCGTCATGATGAACAAAATGAGCATCGTAATGAATAAAATATGCATCATGATGAAGGTATAGAACTTCCAGTTGTTGGAAACGGGGCATCATGATCAATGAAAAGAGCATCATGAAGAATGAAATGAACATCACGATTAAGGAAATATGGATTATGATTAAAGAAAATGAGCATCATGTCGTAGGAAATATGCATCATTATGAAGAAAATATGCTTCATGATGAAGAAAATGAGCATCATGATGTAG
Source organism: Pogostemon cablin (assembly GCA_023678885.1). Classification (NCBI taxonomy): domain Eukaryota; kingdom Viridiplantae; phylum Streptophyta; class Magnoliopsida; order Lamiales; family Lamiaceae; genus Pogostemon; species Pogostemon cablin. The sequence goes on along the minus strand of CM042994.1, from coordinate 15,596,640 downwards.
AAAATGAGCATCATGATGAAGAAAATGAGCATCATTATAAAGAAAATTAACATTATGACGTATGAAATAAGCATCATGATGAAGAAAATGAGCATCATGATGAAGAAAATATGCAACATGATGAAGAAAATTTGCATCATGGTGAAGAAAATAAGCATCATAATGAAGAAAATGAGCATCATGATGAAGCAAATGAGCATCATAATGAAGAAAATATGCATCATGACGAAAAAAATGAGCATCATGATAAAAAAAATATGCATCATGATAAAGGAAATGCGCATCATGATGAAGGAAATGAGCATCATGATGAATAAAATGTGCATCATGATAAACAAAATATGCATCATGATAAAGAAAATGAGAATCATGAAAAGAAAATGAGCATCATGATGAAGAAAATATGCATCATGATTAAAAAAAATTTGTATTATGATGAAGAAAATAAGCATCATGATGAAGAAAATGAGCATCTTGATGAAGAAAATGAGTATCATGACGAAGAAAATATGCATCGTGATGAAGAAAATGAGCATCATGATAAATAAATATGCATCATAATGAAGAAAATGAGCATCATGATAAAAAAATTGAGCATCATGATGAAGAATACGAGGATCAAGATGAAGGAAATGAGCATCATGATAAAGAAAATATGCATCATGATGAAAAAAATATGCATCATGATGAAGAAAATATAAATAATGATGAAGAAAATGTGCATAATGATGAATAAAATGAGCATCATGATGCAGAAAATATACATCATGATGAAGAAAATGAAATCATGATGAAGGAAATAAGCATCCTGATGAAGAAAACGAGCATCATGAATAAGAAAATGTGCATCACGATGAAAGAAAATATGCATCATTATGAAGAAAATGAGCATCATGATGAAGAAAATGAGCATCATGATGAAGAAAATATGCATCATGATGGTGAAAATATGCATCATGATGAAGAAAATGAACATCATGATGAAGAAAATATGCATCATGATAAATAAAATAAGCATCATGATGAAAAAATGAGCATCATGATGAAGAAAATGAGCACCTTGATGAAAAAAATGAGTATCATGATGAAGAAAATATGCATAATGATGAAGAAAATTTGCATCATGATGAAGAAAATAAGCATCATGATGAAGAAAAAGAGCATCTTGATGAAGAAAATTAGCATCACGATGAAGAAAATGAGAATAATGATAAAAAAAAATACGCTTCATGATGACGGAAATGAGCATAATGATAAAGGAAATATGCGTTATGATGAACAAAATGAGCATCATGATGAATAAAATATGCATCATGATGAAGGAAATAAACATCATGTTGAAGGTAATGAATTTCCAGATGTTGGAAATGGGGCATCATGATCAATGAAAAAAGCATCATGATTAATGAATTGAGCATCACGATTAAGGAAATATACATCATGATGAAGAAAATATGCGTTATGATGAAGAAAATGAGCTTCATGATGCAGAAAATGAGCATCATGATGAAGAAAATGAGCATCATTATGCAAAAAATTAGCATTATGACGTATAAAATAAGCATCATGATGAAGAAAATGAGCATCATGATGAAGAAAATAAGCATCATGATGAAGAAATTTTGCATCATGATGAAGAAAATAAGCATCATGATGAAGAAAATGAGCATCATGATGTAGAAAATGAGCATCATGATGAAGCAAATGAGCATCATAATGAAGAAAATATACATCATGACGAAAAAAATGAGCATCATGATAAAGGAAATATGCATCATGATGAAGGGAATGAGCATCATGATGAAGGAAATAAGCATCATGATGAAGGAAATGTGCATCATGATAAACAGATTATGCATCATGATGAAGAAAATGAGCATCATGATGAAGAAAATATTCATCATGATGAAGAAAATTTGCATCATATTGAAGAAAATAACATCATGATGAAGAAAATGAGCATCTTGATGAAGAAAATTAGCATTATGATGAAGAAAATGTGCATCGTGATAAAGAAAATGAGCATCATGATGAAGAAAATGAGAATAATGATGAAGAAAATACGCATCATGATGACGAAAATGAGCATAATGATGAAGGAAATATGCGTCATGATGAACAAAATGAGCATCGTAATGAATAAAATATGCATCATGATGAAGGTAGAGAACTTCCAGTTGTTGGAAACGGGGCATCATGATCAATGAAAAGAGCATCATGAAGAATGAAATGAACATCACGATTAAGGAAATATGGATTATGATTAAAGAAAATGAGCATCATGTCGTAGGAAATATGCATCATTATGAAGAAAATATGCTTCATGATGAAGAAAATGAGCATCATGATGTAGAAAATGAGCATCATGATGAAGAAAATGATCATCATTATAAAGAAAATTAACATTATGACGTATTAAATAAGCATCATGATGAAGAAAATGAGCATCATGATGAAGAAAATATGCATCATGATGAAGAAAATTTGCATCATAGTGAAGAAAATAAGCATCATAATGAAGAAAATGAGCATCATGATGAAGCAAATGAGCATCATAATGAAGAAAATATGCATCATGACGAAAAAAATGAGCATCATGATAAAAAAAATATGCATCATGATAAAGGAATGCGCATCATGATGAAGGAAATGAGCATCATGATGAAGAAAATGTGCATCATGATAAACAAAATATGCATCATGATGATGAAAATTAGAATCATGAAAAGAAAATGAGCATCATGATGAAGAAAATATGCATCATGATGAAAAAAATTGGTATTATGATGAAGAAAATAAGCATCATGATGAAGAAATAAGCATCTTGATGAAGAAAATGATTATCATGACGAAGAAAATATGCATCGTGATGAAGAAAATGAGCATCATGATAAAGAAAATATGCATCATAATGAAGAAAATGAGCATCATGATGAAGAAATTGAGCATCATGATGAAGAAATCATGATGAAGAAAATGAGCTTCATGATGAAGAAAATGAGTATCATTATGAAGAAAAAATATGCATCTTGATGAAGAAAATGAGCATCATGATGAAGAAAATATGCATCAAGATGAAGAAAATTAGAATCATGATGAAAAAATTGAGCATCATGATGAAGATAATAAGCATCGTGATGAAGAAAATATTCATCATAATGAAGAAAAATGCATCATGATGCAGAAAATTAGTATCATGATGAAGAAAATATGCATCATGATCAAGAAAATGAGCATCATAATGAAGAAAATATGCATCATGATAAAGAACATAAGAATCATGACGAAGAAAATGAGCACCATGATTAAGAAAATGAGCACGTTGATGAAATATGCATCATGAAAAAGAAAATGAGTGTCATGATAAAAAATGAGGATCATGATGAAGAAAATATGCATCATGATGAAGAAAATGTGCATCATGATGAATAAAATATGCATCATGATGAAGAAAATAAGCTTCATGAAGAAGAAAATATGCATCAAGATGAAGAAAATAAGCATCATGATGAAGAAATTGATCATCATGACGAAGAAAATGAGTGTCATGATAAAAGAAATGAGCTTCATGATGAAGAAAATATGCATCATGATGAAGAAAATGAGCATCATTATGAAGAAAATATGCATCTTGATGAAGAAAATGAGCATCATGATGAAGAAAATATGCATCAAGATGAAGAAAATTAGAATCATGATGAAGAAATTGAGCATCATGATGAAGATAATGAGCATCGTGATGAAGAAAATATTAATCATAGTGAAGAAAATATGCTTCATGATGAAGAAAATGAGTACCATGATGAAGAAAATTTGCATCATGATTAAGAAAAGGAGCATCGTGATGAAGAAAATGAGCATCATGATGAAGAAAATATGCATCATGACAAAGAAAAAGAGCATCATGATGAAGATAATGAGCACCATGATGAAGAAAATATGCATCATGTTGAATAAAATGAGCAATATGATGAATAAAATTTGCATCGTGATAAAGAAAATGAGCATCATGATAAAGAAAATATGCATCAAGATGAAGAAAACGAGCATCATGATGAAGAAATTGAGCATCATGATGAAGAAATCATGATGAAGAAAATGAGCTTCATGATGAAGAAAATGAGTATCGTGATGAAGAAAATATACATAATGATGAAGAAAATGAGCATCATGATGAAGAACATATGCATCATGATATAAAAAATGAGCATCATGATGAAGAATATATGCATCATGATTAAGAAAATGAGGTTTTGATGAGGAAAGTAAGCATCATGATGAAGGAAATGAGCATCATGATGAACAAAATATGAATCACGATGAAGAAAATGTGCATCATGATGAATAAAATGAGCATCATGACGAAGAAAATGTACATCATGATGACAAAAATAAAAATCATGATGTGGAAAATGTGCATCATGATGAAGAAAATATGTATCATGATAAAAAAAATAAGCATCTTGATGAAAAAAATGAGCATCATGATGAATAAAATAAGAATCTTGATGAAAAAATATGTGTCATGATGAAGAAAATGAGCATCATGATGAAGAAATTGAGCATCATGATGAAGAAAATGAGCATCATGATAAAGGAAATGAGCTTCATGATGAAGAAAATATGCATCATGATGAAGAAAATGAGCATCATGATGAAGAAAATATGCATCAAGATTAAGAAAATTAGAATCATGATGAAAAAATTGAGCATCATGATAAAGATAATAAGCATCGTGATGAAGAAAATATTCATCATAATGAAGAAAACATGCATCATGATGAAGAAAATAAGCATCGTGATGAAGAAAATATGCATCAAGATCAAGAAAATGAGCATCATGATGAAGAAAATATGCATCATCATAAAGAAAATAAGAATCATGATGAAGAAAACGAGCACCATGATGAAGAAAATGAGCGCGTTGATGAAGAAAATATGCATCATGATGAAGAAAATATGCATCATGAAAAAGAAAATGAGTGTCATGATGAAAAAAATGAGGATCATGATGAAGAAAATATGCATCATGATGAAGAAAATGTGCATCATGATGAATAAAATATGCATCATGATGAAGAAAATGAGCTTCATGAAGAAGAAAATATGCATCAAGATGAAGAAAATAAGCATCATGATGAAGAAATTGAGCATCATGATGAAGAAAATGAGCTTCTTGATATAAGAAATGAGCTTCATGATGAAGAAAATATGCATCATGATGAAGAAAATGAGCATCATTATGAAGAAAATATGCATCTTGATGAAGAAAATGAGCATCATGATGAAGAAAATGAGCATCAAGATGAAGAAAATTATAATCATGATGAAGAAATTGAGCATCATGATGAAGAGAATGAGCATCGTGACGAAGAAAATATTAATCATAGTGAAGAAAATATGCATCATGATGAAGAAAATGAGTACCATGATGAAGAAAATTTGCATCATGATTAAGAAAAGGAGCATCGTGATGAAGAAAATGAGCATCATGATGAAGAAAATATGCATCATGACAAAGAAAAAGAGCATCATGATGAAGATAATGAGCACCATGATGAAGAAAATATGCATCATGTTGAATAAAATGAGCATTATGATGAATAAAATTTGCATCGTGATAAAGAAAATGAGCATCATGATAAAGAAAATATGCATCAAGATGAAGAAAATGAGCATCATGATGAAGAAATTGAGCATCATGATGAAGAAATCATGATGAAGAAAATGAGCTTCATGATGAAGAAAATGAGTATCGTGATGAAGAAAATATACATAATGATGAAGAAAATGAGCATCATGATGAAGAACATATGCATCATGATATAAAAAATGAGCATCATGATGAAGAATATATGCATCATGATTAAGAAAATGAGGTTTTGATGAGGAAAGTGAGCATCATGATGAAGGAAATGAGCATCATGATGAACAAAATATGAATCACGATGAAGAAAATGTGCATCATGATGAATAAAATGAGCATCATGACGAAGAAAATGTGCATCATGATGACAAAAATAAAAATCATGATGTGGAAAATGTGCATCATGATGAAGAAAATATGTATCATGATAAAAAAAATAAGCATCTTGATGAAAAAAATGAGCATCATGATGAATAAAATAAGAATCTTGATGAAAAAATATGTGTCATGATGAAGAAAATGAGCATCATGATGAAGAAATTGAGCATCATGATGAAGAAAATGAGCATCATGATAAAGGAAATGAGCTTCATGATGAAGAAAATATGCATCATGATGAAGAAAATGAGCATCATTATGAAGAAAAAATATGCATCTTGATGATGAAAATGAGCATCATGATGAAGAAAATATGCATCAAGATTAAGAAAATTAGAATCATGATGAAAAAATTGAGCATCATGATAAAGATAATAAGCATCGTGATGAAGAAAATATTCATCATAATGAAGAAAACATGCATCATGATGAAGAAAATAAGCATCGTGATGAAGAAAATATGCATCAAGATCAAGAAAATGAGCATCATGATGAAGAAAATATGCATCATCATAAAGAAAATAAGAATCATGATGAAGAAAACGAGCACCATGATGAAGAAAATGAGCGCGTTGATGAAGAAAATATGCATCATGATGAAGAAAATATGCATCATGAAAAAGAAAATGAGTGTCATGATGAAAAAAATGAGGATCATGATGAAGAAAATATGCATCATGATGAAGAAAATGTGCATCATGATGAATAAAATATGCATCATGATGAAGAAAATGAGCTTCATGAAGAAGAAAATATGCATCAAGATGAAGAAAATAAGCATCATGATGAAGAAATTGAGCATCATGATGAAGAAAATGAGCTTCTTGATATAAGAAATGAGCTTCATGATGAAGAAAATATGCATCATGATGAAGAAAATGAGCATCATTATGAAGAAAATATGCATCTTGATAAAGAAAATGAGCATCATGATGAAGAAAATGAGCATCAAGATGAAGAAAATTATAATCATGATGAAGAAATTGAGCATCATGATGAAGAGAATGAGCATCGTGATGAAGAAAATATTAATCATAATGAAGAAAATATGCATCATGATGAAGAAAATGAGTATCATGATGAAGAAAATATGCATCATGATTAAGAAAAGGAGCATCGTGACGAAGAAAATGAGCATCATGATAAAGAAAATATGCATCATGACAAAGAAAATAAGCATCATGATGAATATAATGAGCACCATGATGAAGAAAATATGCATCATGACGAACAAAATGAGCATCATGATGAATAAAATTTGCATCGTGATGAAGAAAATGAGCATCATGATGAAGAAAATACGCATCAAGATGAAGAAAATGATCATCATGATGAAAAAATTGAGCATCATGATGAAGATAATAAGAATCGTGATGAAGAAAATATTCATCATATTGAAGAAAACATGCATCCTGATGAAGAAAATTAGCATCATGATGAAGAAAATATGCATCATGATCAAGAAAATGTGCATCATGAAGAAGAAAATGTGCATCATGATGAAAGAAAATATGCATCATTATGAAGAAAATGAGCATCATGATGAAGAAAATGAGCATCATGATGAAGAAAATATGCATCATGATGGTGAAAATATGAATCATGATGAAGAAAATGAACATCATGATGAAGAAAATATGCATCATGAGAAAATAAGCATCATGATGAAAAAATGAGCATCATGATGATGAAAATGAGCACCTTGATGAAAAAAATATACATCATGATGAAGAAAATGAGCATCGCGATGAAGGAAATGAGCATTACGATGAAGGAAATAAGCATCACGATGAGGGAAATGAGCATCACGATGAATAAAATATACATCATGATGAAGAAAATGAGCATTATGAAGATGAAAATGAGTATCATGATAAAGAGAATATTGATCATGATGAAGAAAATATGCATCATATAAAGAAAATAAGCATCATGATGAAGCAAATGAGCATCATGATTAAGAAAATGAGCATCATGATTTAGAAAATGAGCATCATGATGAAGAAAATGAGCTTCATGGTGATGGAAAAGTGCATCATGATGAAAAAAATGAGCATCATGATGAAGAACATATGCATCATGATGAATATAATGAGCACCATGATGAAGAAAATATGCATCATGATGAAAAAAATGAGCATCATGATGAATAAAATTTGAATCGTGATAAAGAAAATGAGCATCATGATGAAGAAAATATGCATCAAGATGAAGAAAATGATCATCATGATGAAAAAATTGAGCATCATGATGAAGATAATAAGTATCGTGATGAAGAAAATATTCATCATAATGAAGAAAACATGCATCCTGATGAAGAAAATTCGCATCATGATGAAGAAAATATGCATCATGATCAAGAAAATTTGCATCATGAAGAAGAAAATGTGCATCATGATGAAAGAAAATATGCATCATTATGAAGAAAATGAGTATCATGATGAAGAAAATGAGCATCATGATGAAGAAAATATGCATCATTATTGTGAAAATATGCATCATGATGAAGAAAATGAACATCATGATGAAGAAAATAAGCATCATGAGAAAATAAGCATCATGATGAAAAAATGAGCATCATGATGAAGAAAATGAGCACCTTGATGAAAAAAATAAACATCATGATGAAGAAAATGAGCATCGCTATGAAGGAAATGAGAATTACGATGAAGGAAATAAGCATCACGATGAGGGAAATGAGCATCACGATGAAGAAAATATACATCATGATGAAGAAAATGAGCATTATGAAGATGAAAATGAGCATCATGATAAAGAGAATATGGATCATGATGAAGAAAATATGCATCATATAAAGAAAATAAGCATCATGATGAAGCAAATGAGCATCATGATTAAAAAATGAGTATCATGATTTAGAAAATGAGCATCATGATGAAGAAAATGAGCTTCATGGTGATGGAAAAGTGCATCATGATGAAGAAATGAGAATCTTGATTTAGAAAATATGCTTCATGAAGAAGAAAATGAGCATCATAATGAAGAGAATGAGCATCATGATGAGGAAAATATGCATCATGATGAAGGAAATAAGCATCATGATAAGGAAATGAGCATCTTGATGAAGAAAATTTGCATCATGATGAATAAAATATGCATCATGATGTAGGAAATGAGCATCATGTTGAAGAAAATGAGCATCATGATGAAGGAAATGAGCATCATGTTGAAGAAAATGAGAATCATGGTGAAGAAAATATGTATCATGATGAAGGAAATGAGCATCATGATCAAAGAAAAGAGCATCATGATGAAGGAAATAAGCATAATGATTTAAGAAAATGAGCATCATTACGTAGGAAATAAACACCATGATGAAGAAAATATGAATCCTGATGAAAAAATGAACATCATGATGTAGAAAATGAGTATCATGATGAAGAAAATTAGCATCATGGTGAAGAAAATGAGCATCATGATGAAGAAAATGAGTATCATGATGAAGGAAAAGAGCATCAGGATGAAGAAAATATGCATCATGATGAAGAAAATGTGCATCATGATGAAGAAAAAAAGCATCTTGATGAAGAAAATGAGCATAATGTTGAAGAAAATATGCATTATGATGAAGAAAACGAGCATCATGATGAAGAAATTGAGCATCATGATGAAGAAAATGTGCATCATATTGAAGAAAATGAGCATCGTGATGAAGGAAATGAACATCATGATGAAGAAAATTAGCATCATGATGAAGAAAATATGCATCATTATGAAGAAAATGAGCATCATGATGAAGAAAATATGCATTATGATGAAAAAAATTAGCATCATGATAATGGAAATTTGCATCATGATGAAGGAAATGAGAAACATGATGAAGAAAATATGCATCATGATGAAGAAAATATTCATCATGATGAAGAAAATGAGAATCATGATGAAGAAAATATTCATCATGATGAAGAAAATGAACATCATGATGAAGGAAATGAGCATCATGGTGAAGAAAATGAGCATCATGATGAAGAAAATGAGCATCAAGGTGAAGAAAATGTGCATCGTGATAAAGAAAATATGCATCACTATGAAGAAAATATGCATCATGATGAAGAAAATGAGCATTATGATGAAGAAAATATGCATCATGATGTATAATATGAGCTTCATGATGAAGAAAATATGCATCATGATAAAGAAAATAAGCATCATGATGAAGAAAATGAGCACCATAATGAAGAAAATGAGCATCATAAATTTGCATCCTGAAGTAGAAAATATGCATCATGAAAAAGAAAATGAGCATCATGATAAAGAAAATGAGCATCATGATGAAGAAAATATGCATCATGATAAAGAAAATAAGCATCATGAAGAAGAAAATATGCATCAATATGAAGAAAATTAGATTCGTGATGAAGAAATTGAGCATCCTGATGAAGAAAATATGCATCATGATGAAAAAAAAATGCATCTAGAAAAAGAAAATGAGCATCGTGATGAAGAAAATGAACATCATGATGAAGAAAATATACATCATGATGAAGAAAATGAGCATCATGATGAATAAAATATGCATCTTGATTAAGAAAATGAGCATCATGATGAATAAAATTTGCATCGTGATGAAGAAAATGAGCATCATGATGAATAAAATATGCATCAAGATGATGAGCATCATGATGAATAAAATATGCATCATGATGAAGAAAATGAGCATCATGATGAATAAAATTTGCATCGTGATGAAGAAAATGAGCATCATGATGAAGAAAATATACATCAAGATGAAGAAAATGAGCATCATGATGAAGAAATTGAGCATCATGATGAAGAAAATGAGCTTCATGATGAAGAAAATGAGCATCGTGATGAAGAAAATGAGCATCATGAGGAAGAACATAGACATCATGATAAAGAAAATGAGCGTCATGATGAAGAATATATGCATCATGATTAAGAAAATGAGGTTTTGACGAGGAAAGAGAGCATCATGAAGAAGGAAATGAGCATCATGATGAACAAAATATGAATCACGATGAAGAAAATATGCATCATGATGAAGAAAATGAGCATCATGATGAAGAAAATGTGCATCATGATGACAAAAATAAAAATCATGATGTGGAAAATGTGCATCATGATGAAGAAAATATGTATCATGATAAAAAAAATAAGCATCTTGATGAAAAAAATGAGCATCATGATGAATAAAATAAGAATCTTGATGAAAAATATGTGTCATGATGAAGAAAATGAGCATCATGATGAAGAAATTGAGCATCATGATGAAGAAAATGAGCATTATGATAAAGGAAATGAGCTTCATGATGAAGAAAATATGCATCATGATGAAGAAAATGAGCATCATTATGAAGAAAAAATATGCATCTTGATGATGAAAATGAGTATCATGATGAAGAAAATATGCATCAAGATTAAGAAAATTAGAATCATGATGAAAAAATTGAGCATCATGATGAAGATAATAAGCATCGTGATGAAGAAAATATTCATCATAATGAAGAAAACATGCATCATGATGAAGAAAATTAGCATCATGATGAAGAAAATATGCATCAAGATCAAGAAAATGAGCATCATGATGAAGAAAATGTGCATCATGATAAAGAAAATAAGAATCATGATGAAGAAAACGAGCACCATGATGAAGAAAATGAGCACGTTGATGAAGAAAATATGCATCATGATGAATAAAATATGCAACATGAAAAAGAAAATGAGTGTCATGATAAAAGAAAATGAGCTTCATGATAAAAGAAATGAGCTTCATGATGAAGAAAATATGTATCATGATGAAGAAAATGAGCATCATTATGAAGAAAATATGCATCTTGATGAAGAAAATGAGCATCATGATGAAGAAAATGAGCATCAAGTTGAAGAAAATTATAATCATGATGAAGAAATTGAGCATCATGATGAAGAGAATGAGCATCGTGTCGAAGAAAATATTAATCATAGTGATGAAAATATGCATCATGATGAAGAAAATGAGTATCATGATGAAGAAAATATGCATCATGATTAAGAAAAGGAGCATCGTGACGAAGAAAATGAGCATCATGATGAAGAAAATATGCATCATGACAAAGAAAATAAGCATCATGATGAATATAATGAGCACCATGATGAAGAAAATATGCATCATGATGAAGAAAATGAGCATCATGATGAATAAAATTTGCATCGTGATGAAGAAAATGAGCATCATGATGAAGAAAATATGCATCAAGATGAAGAAAATGATCATCATGATGAAAAAATTGAGCATCATGATGAAGATAATAAGCATCATGATGAAGAAAATATTCATCATAATGAAGAAAACATGCATCCTGATGAAGAAAATTAGCATCATGATGAAGAAAATATGCATCATGATCAAGAAAATGTGCATCATGAAGAAGAAAATGTGCATCATGATGAAAGAAAATATGCATCATTATGAAGAAAATGAGCATCATGATGAAGAAAATGAGCATCATGATGAAGAAAATATGCATCATTATGGTGAAAATATGCATCATGATGAAGAAAATGAACATCATGATGAAGAAAATATGCATCATGAGAAAATAAGCATCATGATGAAAAAATGAGCATCATGATGATGAAAATGAGCACCTTGATGAAAAAAATATACATCATGATGAAGAAAATGAGCATCGCTATGAAGGAAATGAGAATTACGATGAAGGAAATAAGCATCACGATGAGGGAAATGAGCATCACGATGAAGAAAATATACATCATGATGAAGAAAATGAGCATTATGAAGATGAAAATGAGCATCATGATAAAGAGAATATGGATCATGATGAAGAAAATATGCATCATATAAAGAAAATAAGCATCATGATGAAGCAAATAAGCATCATGATAAAGAAAATGAGCATCATGATTTAGAAAATGAGCATCATGATGAAGAAAATGAGCTTCGTGGTGATGGAAAAGTGCATCATGATGAAGAAAATAAGCATCATGATGAAGATAATGATCATCATAATGAAGAAAAATATGCATCATAATGAAGAAAATGAGCATCGTGCCGATGACAATTTGCATCATGTTGAAGAAAATATGATGAAGCTCATGCTGAAGAAAATATATATCATGATGAAAAAAAATGAGCAACATGATGAAGAAAATATGTGTCATCATGATGAAAATGAGCATGATGATGAAGAAAATATGCATCATGATGAAGAAAATGAGCATCATGATGAAGAAAAAAGCATCTTGATGAAGAAAATGAGCATTATGTTGAAGAAAATATGCATTATGATGAAGAAAACGAGCATCATGATGAAGAAATTGAGCATCATGATGAAGAAAATGTGCATCATATTGAAGAAAATGAGCATCGTGATGAAGGAAATGAACATCATGATGAAGAAAATTAGCATCATGATGAAGAAAATATGCATCATGATGAAGAAAATGAGCATCATGATGAAGAAAATATGCATTATGATGAAGAAAATTAACATCATGATGATGGAAATTTGCATCATGATGAAGGAAATGAGAAACATGATGAAGAAAATATGCATCATGATGAAGAAAATATTCATAATGATGAAGAAAATGAGAATCATGATGAAGAAAATATTCATCATGATGAAGAAAATGAACATCATGATGAAGGAAATGAGCATCATGGTGAAGAAAATGAGTATCATGATGAAGAAAATGAGCATCAAGATGAAGAAAATATGCATCGTGATAAAGAAAATATGCATCACTATGAAGAAAATATGCATCATGATGAAGAAAATGAGCATCATGATGAAGAAAATATGCATCATGATGTATAATATGAGCTTCATGATGAAGAAAATATGCATCATGATAAAGAAAATAAGCATCATGATGAAGAAAATGAGCACCATAATGAAGAAAATGAGCATCTTGAAATTTGCATCCTGATGTAGAAAATATGCATCATGAAAAAGAAAATGAGCATCATGATAAAGAAAATTAGCATCATGATGAAGAAAATATGCATCATGATAAAGAAAATAAGCATCATGATGAAGAAAATATGCATCAATATGAAGAAAATTAGATTCATGATGAAAAATTGAGCATCCTGATGAAGAAAATATGCATCATGATTAAGAAAATGAGTTTTGACGAGGAAAGAGAGCATCATGATGAAGGAAATGAGCATCATGATGAACAAAATATGAATCACGATGAAGAAAATATACATCATGATGAAGAAAATGAGCATCATGATGAAGAAAATATGCAACATGATGACAAAAATAAAAATCATGATGTGGAAAATGTGCATCATGATGAAGAAAATATGTATCATGATAAAAAAAATAAGCATCTTGATGAAAAAAATGAGCATCATGATGAATAAAATAAGAATCTTGATGAAAAATATGTGTCATGATGAAGAAAATGAGCATCATGATTAAGAAATTGAGCATCATGATGAAGAAAATGAGCATCATGATAAAGGAAATGAGCTTCATGATGAAAAAAATATGCGTCATGATGAAGAAAATGAGCATCATTATGAAGAAAAAATATGCATCTTGATGATGAAAATGAGTATCATGATGAAGAAAATATGCATCAAGATTAAGAAAATTAGAATCATGATGAAAAAATTGAGCATCATGATGAAGATAATAAGCATCGTGATGAAGAAAATATTCATCATAATGAAGAAAACATGCATCATGATGAAGAAAATTAGCATCATGATGAAGAAAATATGCATCAAGATCAAGAAAATGAGCATCATGATGAAGAAAATATGCATCATGATAAAGAAAATAAGAATCATGATGAAGAAAACGAGCACCTAGATGAAGAAATTGAGCATCATGATGAAGAAAATGAGCATCATGATAAAGGAAATGAGCTTCATGATGAAAAAAATATGCGTCATGATGAAGAAAATGAGCATCATTATGAAGAAAAAATATGCATCTTGATGATGAAAATGAGTATCATGATGAAGAAAATATGCATCAAGATTAAGAAAATTAGAATCATGATGAAAAAATTGAGCATCATGATGAAGATAATAAGCATCGTGATGAAGAAAATATTCATCATAATGAAGAAAACATGCATCATGATGAAGAAAATTAGCATCATGATGAAGAAAATATGCATCAAGATCAAGAAAATGAGCATCATGATGAAGAAAATATGCATCATGATAAAGAAAATAAGAATCATGATGAAGAAAACGAGCACCTAGATGAAGAAAATGAGCACGTTGATGAAGAAAATATGCATCATGATGAATAAAATATGCATCATGAAAAAGAAAATGAGTGTCATGATGAAAAAAATGAGGATCATGATGAAGAAAATATGCATCATGATGAAGAAAATGTTCATCATGATGAATAAAATATGCATCATGATGAAGAAAATGAGCTTCATTAAGAAGAAAATATGCATCAAGATGAAGAAAATAAGCATCATGATGAAAAAATTGAGCATCATGATGAAGAAAATGAGCTTCATGATAAAAGAAATGAGCTTCATGATGAAGAAAATATGCATCATGATGAAGAAAATGAGCATCATTATGAAGAAAATATGCATCTTGATGAAGAAAATGAGCATCATGATGAAGAAAATGAGCATCAAGATGAAGAAAATTATAATCATGATGAAGAAATTGAGCATCATGATGAAGAGATTGAGCATCGTGACGAAGAAAATATTAATCATAGTGAAGAAAATATGCATCATGATGAAGAAAATGAGTATCATGATGAAGAAAATATGCATCATGATTAAGAAAAGGAGCATCGTGACGAAGAAAATGAGCATCATGATGAAGAAAATATGCATCATGACAAAGAAAATAAGCATCATGATGAATATAATGAGCACCATGATGAAGAAAATATGCATCATGATGAAGAAAATGAGCATCATGATGAATAAAATTTGCATCGTGATAAAGAAAATGAGCATCATGATGAAGAAAATATGCATCAAGATGAAGAAAATGATCATCATGATGAAAAAATTGAGCATCATGATGAAGATAATAAGCGTCGTGATGAAGAAAATATTCATCATAATGAAGAAAACATGCATCCTGATGAAGAAAATTAGCATCATGATGAAGAAAATATGCATCATGATCAAGAAAATTTGCATCATGAAGAAGAAAATGTGCATCATGATGAAAGAAAATATGCATCATTATGAAGAAAATGAGCATCATGATGAAGAAAATGAGCATCATGATGAAGAAAATATGCATCATTATGGTGAAAATATGCATCATGATGAAGAAAATGAACATCATGATGAAGAGAATGTGCATCATGAGAAAATAAGCATCATGATGAAAAAATGAGCATCATGATGATGAAAATGAGCACCTTGATGAAAAAAATATACATCATGATGAAGAAAATGAGCATCGCTATGAAGGAAATGAGAATTACGATGAAGGAAATAAGCATCACGATGAGGGAAATGAGCATCACGATGAAGAAAATATACATCATGATGAAGAAAATGAGCATTATGAAGATGAAAATGAGCATCATGATAAAGAGAATATGGATCATGATGAAGAAAATATGCATCATATAAAGAAAATAAGCATCATGATGAAGCAAATAAGCATCATGATAAAGAAAATGAGCATCACGATTTAGAAAATGAGTATCATGATGAAGAAAATGAGCTTCGTGGTGATGGAAAAGTGCATCATGATGAAAAAAATGAGCATCATGATAAAGAATATATGCATCATGATGAAGAAAATAAGCATCATGATGAAGATAATGATCATCATAATGAAGAAATATATGCATCATAATGAAGAAAATGAGCATCGTGCTGATGACAATTTGCATCATGATGAAGAAAATATGATGAAGCTCATGCTGAAGAAAATATATATCATGATGAAAAAAAATGAGCAACATGACGAAGAAAATATGTGTCATCATGATGAAAATGAGCATGATGATGAAGAAAATATGCATCATGATGAAGAAAATGAGCATCATGATGAAGAAAAAAAGCATCTTGATGAAGAAAATGAGCATTATGTTGAAGAAAATATGCATTATGATGAAGAAAACGAGCATCATGATGAAGAAATTGAGCATCATGAAGAAGAAAATGTGCATCATATTGAAGAAAATGAGCATCGTGATGAAGGAAATGAACATCATGATGAAGAAAATTAGCATCATGATGAAGAAAATATGCATCATGATGAAGAAAATGAGCATCATGATGAAGAAAATATGCATTATGATGAAGAAAATTAGCATCATGATGATGGAAATTTGCATCATGATGAAGGAAATGAGAAACATGATGAAGAAAATATGCATCATGATGAAGAAAATATTCTTCATGATGAAGAAAATGAGAATCATGATGAAGAAAATATTCATCATGATGAAGAAAATGAACATCATGATGAAGGAAATGAGCATCATGGTGAAGAAAATGAGCATCATGATGAAGAAAATGAGCATCAAGATGAAGAAAATGTGCATCGTGATAAAGAAAATATGCATCACTATGAAGAAAAAATATGCATCATGATGAAGAAAATGAGCATCATGATGAAGAAAATATGCATCATGATGTATAATATGAGCTTCATGATGAAGAAAATATGCATCATGATAAAGAAAATAAGGATCATGATGAAGAAAATGAGAACCATAATGAAGAAAATGAGCATCTTGAAATTTGCATCCTGATGTAGAAAATATGCATCATGAAAAAGAAAATGAGCATCATGATAAAGAAAATAAGCATCATGATGAAGAAAATATGCATCATGATAAAGAAAATAAGCATCATGATGAAGAAAATATGCATCAATATGAAGAAAATTAGATTCATGATGAAGAAATTGAGCATCTTGATGAAGAAAATATGCATCATGATGAAAAAAATATGCATCTAGAAAAAGAAAATGAGCATCGTGATGAAGAAAATGAGCATCATGATGAAGAAAATATACATCATGATGATGAAAATGAGCATCATGATGAATAAAATATGCATCATGATTAAGAAAATGAGCATCATGATGAATAAAATTTGCATCGTGATGAAGAAAACGAGTATCATGATGAAGAAAATATGCATCAAGATGATGAGCATCATGATGAATAAAATATGCATCATGATGAAGAAAATGAGCATCAGGATGAATAAAATTTGCATCGTGATGAAGAAAATGAGCATCATGATGAAGAAAATATACATCAAGATGAAGAAAATGAGCATCATGATGAAGAAATTGAGCATCATGATGAAGAAATCATGATGAAGAAAATGAGCATCGTGATGAAGAAAATGAGCATCATGATGAAGAACATAGACATCATGATAAAGAAAATGAGCATCATGATGAAGAATATATGCATCATGATTAAGAAAATTAGTTTTTGACGTGAAAAGAGAGCATCATGATGAAGGAAATGAGCATCATGATGAACAAAATATGAATCACGATGAAGAAAATATGCATCATGATGAAGAAAATGAGCATCATGACGAAGAAAATGTGCATTATGATGACAAAATAATAATCATGATGTGGAAAATGTGCATCATGATGAAGAAAATATGTATCATGATAAAAAAAAAATAAGCATCTTGATGAAAAAAATTATCATCATGATGAATAAAATAAGAATCTTGATGAAAAAATATGCGTCATGATGAAGAAAATGAGCATCATGATGAAAAAATTGAACATCATGATGAAGAAAATGAGCATCATGATTACGGAAATGAGCTTCATTATGAAGAAAATATGCATCATGATGAAGAAAATGAGCATCATTATGAAGAAAAAATATGCATCTTGATGAAGAAAATGACCATCAAGATGAAGAAAATATGCATCAAGATGAAGAAAATTAGAATCATGATGAAAAAATTGAGCATCATGATGAAGATAATAAGCATCGTGATGAAGAAAATATTCATCATAATTAAGAAAAAATGCATCATGATGAAGAAAATTAGCATCATGATGAAGAAAATATGCATCATGATCAAGAAAATGAGCATCATGAGGAAGAAAATATGCATCATGATAAAGAAAATAAGAATCATGATGAAGAAAATGAGCACCATGATGAAGAAAATGAGCACGTTGATGAAGAAAATATGAATCATAATGAAGAAAATATGCATCATGAAAAAGAAAATGAGTGTCATGATGAAAAAAATGAGGATCATGAT